>QGDZ01000022.1:0-67043 GCA_004367075.1 Fusarium incarnatum | reverse complement strand
AAATAAGGCTTTATAAACTCTTTTATATACTTAAATATAATATATAAAAAGGGTATAAGCCTTATAATTAGAAATACTATACTATATAAATAAAATTAGTAAAGTAATAAAATACTATCTATATATATATTTTATCTTATAATATATACGTAGGGTAAGCCTAGTAAGGAAAATCCCTTACTTTCGACTTTTAGGCCATCGGTACCTACAGTCTTCCGTAATCCTCGGGTCTGGTCTGGACAAAGGTACGAGACAGGCTACAGGCTATAGGACAGGACAGTAATTACAGGCCCTCGTGAGCTAGTCTAGCGAATCAACGGTCTGTCTAACTCAAGTCGGTCTGGGCCGATCAAGGGCCAGGGGTAACTCTGGTTAGCGGTGGAGTCAGCACCAAGTTGATCGAGAACGTGCAAGCATTTGCTTGGATACTCTCGTTACCCAAAAAAAGCACTCTTTGCGCCACGAGCAGGGTATATACGAAGGGACTTGCATTTTGATCTGCAAAGGCTGCAGCCTCAAATCAACTTCTACTGCAAATGTCAGCAAAAAGACGAGAGAGGGAAAGCTGGTCATCCTTCGTTCGGATACTTACAGATTGGGAGGAAAAGTTCATCTTAAATCACTCAAGATTGCATTAGAGCAGTTCTGTCTCACGTCATCTTCTCCCATGTTTAATATTGCAGGTAAATATACATGACAGCAGAATGAAGAATGACCCCTGTTGAGTTACCCATCGCGAGGAGACACCGGCCCGGAGCCTAGCCCAACGATTTTGCACCACTGGAGAAAAGGAACAAAATACGTACTTTTTCTCCTCAAGATGGTCCTTCAATGGTGTTGGTGGCTGCAGATGATTGGCGCCATTCCTTTCAGCTGACAGGGGTTCTGCAAGGTCTTTAGGTCCAGATCTTCTCCTCCTTGGGGCTAACCATTTCGCAAACCAACCCATGGCGATAACCATAATCAGAACATGCAGTCACTTCGAAACGTTGTGCACAGCCCGCATGCACTCAATTGCATCTAGTCCCATAACGCCTCAACTGAGCGGCCCCGAGTGACTTGACCCGGGTTTGTGTCTGTGTGCTGTCATCCAAAGCCTCTCTGTTTGTCCATCTTTGGTAACGCCCGATCAGTAAAGGAGGAGCGGGGCGTGCAGCCTGCATATCTATAGTGCACTTTATACATGCACCAGTTTGGGCGTCTCGTGTGAAAAGAAAAGAAGAAATGCGATACGATCAGGCATAAGGAATCAATAAATATGCACAGGCGCCGCCTTTCTGCCTCTGCAGCTGCTTGTAGTCTGCTCATTCCATCCCACTCTCTCGTTTCAATTCTCCTTTTCTCCTATCAGCCTTGCTTCTTCCAAGTTGCCACTCTTGGTTAGAGCAATCTTGGCTTCGTGACTCTCTTTTACTCTCTTTCACTATGAAGTCTTTCTACACCTTGGCCTTGTGCCTTGGTGCCCTCTTTGATGGCGTCAAGGCACAAGCAGAGGAGCAGGGCCAGATGCCTGGCAAATTTGCTGCTGCTCCTCCCGTGGGATCCAACCCCATTGACCGCAAAGGATGGACAGTTCGATGCTCCAGCCAAGCACCGAACTTCCCCTGTGGCAATGCCATTGATGGCAGCAAGGATACCTTTTGGCAGACTCCTTACGGCACAACCAACACGCCACCTCCTCACTCTATCGTTATTGATATGAAGCAGACACAATATGTCAGCGGTCTGCAAATTACTCCTCGCCAGGACGGCAACACTCGTAACTGGATTGGCCGCCATGAAGTCTACCTCAGCTCCGATGGCACCAACTGGGGATCTCCCGTCGCCTTTGGAACATACTGGGGAGATAAATATCCTGTTATTACAAATTTCGAGACAAAGCCTGCTAGATATCTTCGATTTGTCGCCCTCTCTAACGTAGACAGCAACAATCCATGGATCGCTATTGCTGACTTTATTGTCTACAACGCCCTCAAGTACAGCCCTCCCAAGAACGGTGTTGGAAAATGGGGTCCTACTCTTGACTTCCCTGTCATCCCCGTCGCCGGTGCTGTCGAGCCTGTCTCTGGAAAGGTTGTTATCTGGTCTGCTTACCGTTACGATGCTTTCCAGGGTACCAACCCTCGTGGTGGTTTCACTCTTACTTCCATCTGGGACCCCAAGACCAACGTCATTTCCAACCGCAATGTCACCAACAACAAGCACGACATGTTCTGCCCTGGTATCTCCATGGACGGCGAGGGACAGATTGTCGTCACTGGTGGTAACGATGCTAAGAAGACTACCATTCTCAACCCCAACGGCGAGTGGGTTCCCGGTCCTGACATGCAGATTGCTCGTGGTTACCAATCTTCTGCTACCACTTCCGATGGCCGCGTCTTCACTATTGGTGGTTCATGGAGCGGTCCCCGTGGCGGAAAGAACGGCGAGATCTACGACCCCAAGGCCCGAACCTGGACTTCTCTTCCCAAGTGTCTTGTTGGACCTATGCTTACCAAGGACAAGGAGGGTGTCTACAAGTCCGACAACCACGCTTGGCTCTTTGGCTGGAAGAAGGGAAGTGTCTTCCAGGCCGGTCCCAGTACAGCCATGAACTGGTACTACACTACCCGAGGAACCCAAGGTGATACCAAGGCTGCTGGTACACGACGAAAGAACGGCCGCATCGACCCTGACTCCATGAACGGCAACTGTGTCATGTACGATGCTCTCGATGGCAAGATCTTCACCTATGGAGGTGCTACCAGCTACCAGCAAGCTCCTGCTACTGCCAACGCCCACGTCCTTGCCATTGCTGAGCCTGGATCTATTGCCCAGACTTACCAGGTCGGAAACAACGGCGCTGGCAACTTTGCCCGTGTCTTCCACACTTCCGTTGTTCTCCCCGATGGCAACGTCTTCATCACCGGCGGCCAGTCCTACTCGAACCCTTTCACCGACACCAACGCTCAGTTCACCCCTGAGATGTACATCCCCACTACCCACGAGTTCAAGAACCAACAGCCCAACACCATTCCCCGTACCTACCACAGTATGTCTCTGCTGCTGCCAGACGCTACTGTCTTCAACGGTGGCGGTGGTCTCTGCGGTAGCTGCAAGAGCAACCACTTTGACGCTCAGATCTA
Source organism: Fusarium incarnatum (assembly GCA_004367075.1). NCBI lineage: Eukaryota > Fungi > Ascomycota > Sordariomycetes > Hypocreales > Nectriaceae > Fusarium > Fusarium incarnatum. The sequence goes on along the minus strand of QGDZ01000022.1, from coordinate 63,918 downwards.
CACTCCTCAGTACCTCCTTGATGGCAATGGTAACCTTGCTACCCGCCCCAAGATCACGGCTGTTTCCGCTACGACTGCCAAGGTTGGCAGCACCATTACTGTCACTGCCAACAGCGCCATTAAGAGCGCCTCCCTTATCCGCTATGGCACAGCTACACACACTGTCAACACCGATCAGCGACGTATTCCTTTGGCCTTGACTGGTGCTGGTACCAACAAGTACTCTTTCAAGATCCCCAACGACTCTGGCATTGCCCTGCCAGGATACTGGATGCTTTTCGTTCTCAACAACGCTGGTGTTCCCAGTGTTGCAAGCACCATCAAGGTGACAGTCTAATCTATTCTATGGGAAAATATCTTTTCTATGTGCATTATATAATACAGGCACACATTGCGGGAACATCATAAGCATATGATTTCATTTTGTATATATTTAAACACTAATCCTGCATCTGGATATACCAAGCGACACTACGTCCTAATAGAATTTCTTTGAACTACATCGATCCCTGCTTCTGCATTGTTCGTCGCCCGCAAATAGCTAACTTTGTTTATCGTTGAAGTCCATATTTGTAAGTCAACGTTCAACTGCCGAGAAACCCAGTGGGTAACACGAGACCCTTGAGGTAGCATTGGTGCATCGTTCATTGACGGTAACACTACTAACGCTAAATAAGCTGAAAAGCCAAATGCCAAGGTTACATTGAACACCACGCCATCGTTGGTGGCTTTTATTCTACGCTAACAGATCGGTTCGACTTATGACCCATGCACCAGGTCCAAGACCTTGCTACCCGTTTAGAGTTTGAGACTGGGCTGATGATACGAACCGCAGGTGACATTATCACACCCGTATTCGTGATACCCCAAAAGGCGATGAAAATAGACCTGCTGGTTGCACCGCATTTTGCCACGCTGTGAGTTTGCGACAAGGCGGACATTTCCCAGCGAGAAGTGAACGGAACTTTTGGCTAAAGCTGCATGTGATGTGAATTACAAGGTGAGTTGCAGGGGACTATGCTGTGTAAGAAGGACCCGTTGGTCGAAGTTTGACTCCGACTGTTGTGCCGAGAGATCCTGGGTATATGGTAAGGCACCAAGTCGTAGTCTCAGAACCGCATTTTGTGTGCAATGACAAGTAACAGTGCATTGCAGCCTGCAGGTACATGGCCATTCACTATGATAGTTTCACAATAGCCTACTGTCAGTACCAGCAGTTTACAATTAACAATACGAGTTCCCCTCTTTAACAATCCGTATACCTGACAGCTCTACTCAGACCTCTTCAGCCTCGCCTCCAACATTACAGTGCATCCATAAGCAGATGGATAGATCTTAACAAGTTCCAAACCAGCCGCCTCGAAGATCTGTTCGAACTCGGATTTCTTCTTCTCCTGTCCTGTCATACACAGAAGAGCAAAGTCAAGCCAGTATAAGTTTACGTTCTCCTGCTCTTTGACAGTGTCAGGGATGAGCTGGTCGCAGATGATGAGACGAGAGTCGGGACCCATAGCTGATGCGGTGTTCTTAACGAACTCGATACAGACTGGGGCATAGAAGTCGTGGAGGAAACGGCGCATAAAGTAGATGCAAGCATCTATTGTACAAAGTTAGCTGTTTTATCTTACAGTGTAACAGATAAGTAAATGAGTCTTGTCTCAAAGCACACGTACTCTTGACAGGCTGCGGTTTGAATGCATCATATACCATCAGGTCAAAACCTGGGTAGTCTTTCGGATGCATCGTGCCGATAACGCCAGGAAGATCTTGCAAGATAAACTTAGCATCGAAAGCATCGCCAATGTCCTTCTTGATCGCAATGCATGAATGTCCACGACCAGACCCAATATCAACCAGAAAGGGCCGCTCGGGGTCCTGCTTGACTTCCTCCTTGAGAGATGCGAACGGAAACATGCCGACAACAGGCATAAGCTCATCGACAGCAACCATGTTGGCATTCCAGAGTTCACGACGCTCAGGATCGGGATCCATCTCCAGCAGCTCGTAGTATGATTTGCCGAGGTGTTCCTTTCCGACCGAGTATACAGCGGGAGACTTGGTCAAGTCAAACACATCTTCTGGTTTGTGTGTCTTGCAGTAATCGGCCAGATGAAGAAAAGCACGTCCAAACTCGGTGATAATAAGGAAGAAAGATCCCAAACCCCTCGGGTTGAGAATTCGTGACAGGTCGTTGTGAGCGTATGTATCAGGTGCAGTCTCGACGAAAACGCCATGAGTGATGGCTACGCGGTAAACGCGCTCAATTACTGTAGTAGCCACATTGGTGATTTGAGCCAGCTCTGAAGCAGTGATAGAATTTCCATCCTCGGGCATAGCGTTGTATGCTCGGGTGCCAATGATGGTCTGAAAGGCGCCTCCGAAACTGATTTGCTCCACCAGATGGTTCATCCGGTCCATAGGCGACTGGATGGCAATACGGACTGCCTCTGTTTGCCTCAGAACCGCCTGGTGGGTGACTGGATTATCGTCGTATGATTCCAGTTGAGCCACAAGCTTCTTGGCCTCTTCGAGCGCCATTTCGGCTTTCGGGTGGACCATGAGGAGCTAATTCGATGAATAGATAGTAGATTGGTTACAATGCGGCTTGAAGGTATCAGCACTGTTGGTCGTAATTTGCGCGGATTGCGGAGGTCGTGTCTATATCCTTTATTACTCATACGGCAAGCATTGGCAATTTCATCTAACAGAACTGTCAGGCGGGGCAGAGTAAAAGCCAAGCATTGGTAGATATCATATCAGTCCATGATAGCGATGATACCATGCCGGGTAGTGGGTAAACATCCCAGCCAAGGTTGTCACCCTGGGCGAAATGCCTTCATCTTGCAAAAAGCGACCCAATCAAACTGTCATTCAGGCATATAAGTGGGAGTATTAATGTGGCACAAGCCAATGGCCGAACGGATGGAGCTGTTGACCCGACGGAGCGAGTTTGTATTCTCTTATCGAAGATATCTGCCGTGACGACCATTTGACGACTGCTTTGGCCGAAGTAGCCCTATATGCAGCTCTCGGGCGGGCATCATGGGTGTTCAAATGGACAGACGTCCTGGCCCCAGCGCGTTGGATGTGTCACGAGCCCAGAGGACTTCGTCAGGGTATATCGGACTAACTGACGGCACGACCTTTTCCAGACCCTGCAGACTGTCGGATAATGAGGGCAGTGGACCCTTGGACCTTGATGCAACTCCAAGCAATATCCGCCGACCGACCAATAGCCAACGGAACACTGTTCAACTACCTACAAAAGCAGTTACAGACATTCTTGATGTCTCTCACATTGCTCATTTTCCATGTGAAGATGAAGGGAGAGACTCTGAGTCACAATAAGGACACGCGAGAATTGCCTTGATCAGTTCGGAAATCGATGGTTATTAGTCTCGGAAAGTAATGCCACATGTTTCCAATCCGCAAGAGTAGCAATAGCCTTCTTTTAATAACGCAGTTTGGTTATAGAGTGAAAGCAATTAATTATATCAAGTGATTGGTATCTTGCTTATGGTTGAGAAGTTTATGTCGCAGGAGACATAAGAGGGCAATTTGAGCACGATACTGGACTCCCCGTCCACCCCCAGCAGTGCCATCTACGGATATTCTACCACTGTTTACACAGCCACTCTGTAGTCCTGGAGAATGGAAGTCAATTGAAGCTCATGATCCACTCATGCTATCGGCGGTTTTGTTGTTGAACTCCACCCAGGGCACATCACATCTCCACTGAGGATCCCCGACTCACGCACAAAAGCGTGTTGACTACATGAATGAAAATATCACGGCGCTTCACGTCCAAGAAAGCAACTTGGCGCAGTGGAAGCGCGGTATGTTTATGTCTCAGTTCTCAGGGTACAACTCCTTACTAACTCACGCAAAGCCGGGCTCATAACCCGGAGGTCACTCGATCGAAACGAGTAGTTGCTAGGATCCTTCTTTTTTGCTTTGTTGTCTTGTTAAATTCTAAATATTATATTTTTCATTTCTGTTAATGAGCCATATATCTGACCATCGTTTTTCCTCTTTGCGTAAACAGTATTGTATTGTAGACTTATGTCGTAAGATCCTCTTGGCCCTCGTAATAGTGACATATTGACGGAAGACATTCTCTACATGATCTAGTAACTGCGAAGCATGATGTGGCAATCATCTTTCTAAGTACAAAGACTTGCTGAGATTCTTATTATTTATGCCTCCGTCTATTGTCATCTGTTAAAGCCCGGTGAGATTGGGCTCCAAGTTCACTGTTCTTGTCTAGGGTAACCTTTTGGACGGTCAACCCCAAAGGGCTCAATATGGCTGCTTGTCCGAGCTTTCGGCGTTGGGATTTAGGCGACTTGGCGTTGGGGAATTAGCGACGGCTACAGTGCTCCACACTGCTAAAGGCCCCGTAATTGATCTCCCCGGAAAGCGTCAACTCTTGTTTCCCTTTTGTCGGTCTTGACCAAGTCAATGGACAAACCGCTACCGTTTCTCACCGCTTGGACTTTATAATCAACGGCCGGCGGCAATATCACTCGGCATCGGAGTCCGGCACCGAGAGAAACCAACCCCGCGTAAAAAAGTGCAGATCATTACATGAATCAGGTCAAGTGTTGGGTGCAGTAACGTTAGATGCGGGGACACTTTACTCCCCCGGTTGCATCCCGCGAGATGAGATGGACGAATCCTTTGACCTCGCTTAATTCTCTTTCTGTTGGTTCCTCCCTTCTTCTCTCGAGTAAGAGTTTTCTCTAAAGAATTGACTTTCTTCCTATCAACATCCCAAAGTATTGGTCAAGATGGCCGCAAGGACAGACTTTGATGCCAATCCTGAAATGGGTGATGAAAAGGTGCACTACCACTACCCCAATCCCCTGTTCGCCAAACGCCACTCAACTAACCTGCCAAGCAGAACTCCGATTCTCGGCTTGAGAGCACGACAGCCATTGATCCAGCTCTTGAGAAGGCTCTCGTGCGCAAGCAAGATGCGCGTATCATTCCCTTGGCAGCGGGCATCTATCTGCTATGTTACTTGGATCGTTCCAACATCGGCAACGCCAAGGTTCTGAACCATACTACTGGCCATGATCTTCTTTCCGAGACAAACATGTCCAATTATGACTTTACTATTGCGCTCATGATCTTTCTCATCGCGTATGCGCTGTTTGAAGTGCCATCTAATTATTTCCTCAAGAAGATGAAGCCTAGTAGATGGATTGCTTTTCTTATGTTTGCTTGGGGAACAATCACTATTTGTCTTGGTGCTGCGCATAGTTATGCTGTGGTAACCGTTCTTCGTTTCCTGCTGGGTGTTTTTGAAGCTGGTGAGTCTTCAAGTCCTGACTCGGAAGCTCCTTTCTCTAACATAGTCAGGTCTCTTTCCCGGTCTTGTTTACTATCTCACCTTTTGGTACAAGCCTGAAGAACGATCAGTCCGAGTCGCCACCATTCTTGCGTCAGCTACTCTGGCCGGAGCTTTCGGTGGTGCTATCGCATATGGTGTTGGACACATGAACCAAGTCCATGGACTCTCTGGTTGGCGATGGCTCTTCATTCTCGAAGGCATTCCTTCCGTTCTTTCATCAATCATGGTCTGGTTCTGTCTCCCCGACTTTCCTGAGTCGGCAAGCTGGCTCTCTGCCGAAGAGAAGGATGCCGCAGCTTACCGATTGGTGGAGCAAGGATCTCATGGTGAGAGCAAGTCTATGACATGGGAGGACGCCAAGTCGACAATCTTTGAATGGAGACTTTGGTGCCATTACTTGGTATGTGTTGTGAAATTGTCGGCAGAAGACTTTGACTAATCTTGGACAGATTTACTTTGGCATTTCTGCTCCCTTTTCGAGTTTGTCGCTTTTTACACCCTCCATTACAGCTGGTCTAGGAGTATGTATTCCTCTTTAACAAACCCTGCTGTCGACTAATCTTCTTCAGTTCGCGGATCTCCGAGCTCAATTGATGACCGTGCCTCCTTATGCTGCGGCTTATGTTGTGACCCTGCTTGTTTCATGGTCTGCGGACAAATACAATGCGTGAGTACTCAAGTTTCCCGAGAGTCTAGAAGCCATCGCTTACACGTTTAGACGCGCCATCCATTCTGCTGTCTTTTCTCTAATTGGTGCTATCGGCTTCATCGCTTCTGCAACCCTTCCAGCCGATTCCTATAGCGTAAGTCCACCCATACTCCCGTCGACATCCCCTACTGACAGCTCAGCCCCGTTACGGTTGTCTCATCATCGCAGCATGCGGCTCCTTCGCCTGTATCCCACCTCTTCTTGGCTGGCTGTCATCGAACCTGCACTCCACCGCTGCCATCGGCTTAGCCATCGCTCTCAACATCTCAATGGGTGCTCCAGGACAGATCGTCGGTGTCTGGATTTACAAGGCCAATGAAGCCGCCAAGGGCTATCCTACCGGCCACTGGGTTAACGCTGGTCTGCTTCTCTTCGTGAGTGTGGGTTGTATTGCCATGCACTTCTATTACGTTTGGAGGAACAGACGTGCTGCTGGCACAGATCAGCCCCGATTCAAGTACTGATCTTGAAATTAATCTTGATGGTACTCTTTGACGGATGCTTTTGGGATAAGAAAAGCGTCAACGAATCTTTTATTTCACGACTTGATGTTTGCATACGATACTACAGGTTTATGCCAGAATCATGGATCTTGATGGGATACGACAGCAACCGTAAATCATAGTTTTTGTTCATACGTAATAGAATATTGTAATTACCCTTCGAGAGACCGAATCCAAAGTTACTATTCTCGTGGCAGCGAGATAGACTATTTTGAGTACCAATAGCTTCTTGACTTAGAGAGGTACAGCTGATCCAACTTCTTGCAACCTCTCGGCCAACGACACAGAAGTGGTGTATGTCTTCCTCGCTCCTCCCGCAGATTCTCTAGAGTGCTCCTTATTCCACTCCAATATCTCCGTAACGACCCCTTCAAGAGAAGTAACATTCCCTTTATACCCGAGTCCACCTTCAGAGACAGGTTTTCTAGCTTCAGCGTCTGAAGCGACCAGATGAGTACATATCGAGAAGATCCCAGGCTGAAGCGTTTTAATATCTCCCTTGAGCTCTGGTAAGACTCTTTTGAGAGTCAAGAGCCGGTAAGGAAGCAAGATATACCACTCGACCACGATCGATAGGAGAAGCATGAGTATTGGCGGCAGCACGATGGTTCTTAAACCATGGACAGATAGGAACCTGACCGCGGTGTAGATATCTCCAAACGTGATGGGAGGACCGATGTCGCTAACCACAAATGGTCTACCCGCTTGCAGACAATCTCCTTTTGCCAGGGCAGCTTCGTGATGCAGATGCGCAATAGCTACATTTGCGCCGTGAGCAAAATTTTGGACAACATGCGGAATCCAACTGGGCTAGTGTTAACAGATTCCCGTTAGCTAGTACTGTAGAGGAACTTACGTATGATGGATACTTCGTGAGAGTAAGCGGCCAACAGGATTGTCGGTAGGGTTCCCATACACTCCATTTGCAGGTCGGATACAGCCTGTCCGAAAGCTCCCGTCGTTCGTCCCGCACACCAGCCTTTCCGCAGTCGCTTTCGAAGCAGGATAGTTCCCGAAGTAATCTTCATGCCTCCGAAGGGGCTTATAAAAGTCTGTAACATTAAGGACTTGCCAGAAGTTGCGAGGCTCAGAGGCCCAAGGTGAGACGAACGGCTCCACAGGCCGGATGCTGATGGAGGCGGATGAGGTTGAACTGAAAATGCTAGCACCAGCTGCACGAGCAGCAGCCAAGACGTTCTTGGTTCCTTTGACATTGACTGCCTCGGGGAAGCTATAGAGATGTTTCGACCTGGCCGAGGGGACGATGATAGCGGCGGTGTGGAAGACTGTAAGAGGGAGGTGAGCTATCGCCGGATCCCATGGCTTTGTGAAAGCTTGGTCAACGGCTGCTGCTGAGGTTATGTCTGTTTGTACAAAGTCGACTTGTGAAGCCAAGTCAGTTCGCATGTCATCACGCTCAGTCTCCCTGATATCGATAATGCGAACGCTTTTTGGTGGTGTTCCACGGGCCAGGAGTTGAAGCACAATGTAGCCACCAACCAGGCCTGCCAACAATCAGTACCGGAAGCAGTGGTAAAGCTGTAACATACCGTTGCCCCCAGTCACAATGTATCTTCTGTCTAATCTGGGTGGAAGATCCTTATAAAAGTCGACCGGACATTCTTCCAGCTTCTCGTATGTTTCGCTGAGAAGTGCTGGAGTCCAGCGCTTGCTAGAAAGTCGTCGAACCTCATCTGGCGTCTGCTTTAGAATATAGTTAACGTGGCAAAGATAGAGTATGGCAATGATGCATAAGCCCAGTGCAAGGGTAACAAATAAGGAGCTGGTGGTAAATTCCATTGTTTCCCTTCTGTTGAACAAGATACACTCTTCAAAGATGATGATATTCAATTCAGTTGATGCTTTATGTTAAGTTACCGCACTCGAGAAATCCTTTCATACCCCCCGAGGCTTCCGTTTCAAGGTCTTACAGTATACCATCAGATCATGAATTTCAAGCATGCCATTGGTGGTTGTGTTGGCCTGAGACATGACACGCCACTGCTTCTAGCTTCTATGAATCATTGACTGTTGTTGATAATCTCACTTATAGCACGAGTATTAAAGGAGCATGTTACGCCCAAAGCACGACAGCGTCAATGACTAGGTACGTTGTCAGATTGTGCAAGAAGATTGTCCTGGCTCTTATTCAATCAATTTAACTTCATTTTTCGAACATAGATCTTAATACATATACAAGAAAATGGTTGAGAGAATGTCGCTGATCTTTACTTTGCATGGGAACACGTGCATAGCTCAGCTTAATTGACTGCCGAGATCGTAAAAGACGAAATAATGTGACCCCCTTGTACCAGCTTTGACCAGAGACGAGGTTAGTCTATTTTGGCTCCTCAGCTTCGGAAGGTGATTCTCCAGTTACCCACCCGACATTGCCGTGGCTTACAATATTGCCATTTTACCCAGCAATTGAGTGAAATAACAATGACATTTTAGTCAGCTTAACCGGTTCATCCGTCGGGCGCACCGTAGTGAACGGGTCCTGGTTGGTGAGAAAGCAAGGCAATTGCCGGGAAGTTCGGCGCCAGGACGTTGGAAAGCGGGATGACGTCTGCCACGTCAGACTCAATAAATGACAGCGACTCTATAACCTCATCCGGAACCCGACATTCCTGACTGCCATTCATATCTCAAACATGCAGAAAGTTAAATCTCGACTCCCTACTTGGGACACAACCAAGACTCAGAGCAAAAAGGGCTTCGACAAAGTCTGGGGATGGGCCGATAAGCTGGGAGCCCCCATCAACAGGCTGTCCAACCGAATTGGCAGCGAGGCATTCTGGCCTACAACCCTGGATAAAGAGAGCGATAAAGCAGCCAGAATTTTGAGATCGTTCTGTAGTAAGCTAACATGAGAAGGAACAATGCATTTGAGGGCTGTGTTGACTAACTGGCGACAGAGGATGGCTTCTACACTGAGGAAGAAAAGCCGACTGGTGCGGTGCAAGACGGACCAAAGCAGAAGCAGCGTGTCATGGTCAAGATTCCACAAAAGGTGATACAGAATGCTGTCGGTCTTGCTATCTTCACTACCATGCGAACTGGTCTTTGGGTCTCGGGAGCCGGCGGATCTGGCGTTCTCGTAGCACGAAACGAAGAGGATGGCTCATGGTCCCCTCCATCGGGTATCATGTTGCACACAGCTGGCTTGGGCTTCCTAGTCGGAGTAGACATCTATGACTGCGTTGTCGTGATTAACAACCGCAAGGCTCTAGAGGCATTCACCAAAATCCGAGCGACCATTGGTGGAGAGATCAGTGCCGTCGCTGGACCCGTTGGAGCTGGAGGAGTGCTTGAGAATGATGGAAAATGGAAGCAGGCCAACAGGCCAGTATTTACCTACTTGAAGTCCAGAGGATTCTATGCTGGAGTTCAAGTCGATGGAACAGTCGTCATTGAACGTACTGACGAAAATGCCCGCTTCTATGGACAAGAAGGAATCGGCGTGGCGGACATTCTGGCTGGAAAGACGCGCCGTCCTCCCGAGCTGAAGATGTTGATGGAGACGCTGAAGGCAGCTGAGGGTCGTACCGATGTAGACCAGGAGTTGATGGAAGAGCTAGAAGGTCAGCCTGCACCTGGCGATGTTGCAGTCGAGGCCCCAGGCGAAGAAAAGGTATTTGGCATCCCTGACCCCGAAGACCCCGATCCCTACGGCGTTCATGCGCTCGAGAAAGAAGGCCTGGAAATCCGCGATGCCGCAACCCACTCCAGGCCTTCTAGCCAAGCATTCGAGTATGCTCCCAGCCCGAACAGTCCGACTTACAACAAGTTCTACCGCAGAAGCTTAGAGACCAACGTGACCAGTAACGCCTCGACACCAAGGACTTATACAACCTCTGAGGCTGGTACCCAGACTGATCCTGTCTTGATCACACCAATTACTGGCACTTCGCCTGAGAGCAGAAGTATCGTTCATCAAGACAAGTATGATGATGATAAGTCGAGCATCTATGAAGACGTTAGACTGGAGGAGGATTTTGCGTCGCCATGGGATAGAACGGCTGGGTCTCCTTATGCCACGGCTGATAGCTTCACTACACCTCCTTCTGGTCCGCCTCGTCTTCCAGCAAGAAGTCCAATTGCATAGCCAAATGCTGGAACACTTAGCTCCGAAGACAGAAAGAAATAATAGTAGCTGAGTGAAGTTCAACTGGGTCTATAATGAGGGCTGATGATAACCATGGCATGATGTACAAAACATGAGGACTGGTTACGAGCTGTCATCCTGCGTTTTCGAGGCACATCAGTATCATTTGTATTTATTATAAGTTTTATCAGATATTTGCAGTATAGATAAGCGTGCTTTCTCCCATGTACGGTATCTAGCATTCGTCTTGAGGCCACCCAGCATTGAATCTGGACCGGGGTAGAGCGCTGCATATGCACGTCATCTGCAGCTTTGTACAAACCCCAGCCTTACGGCCATATTCCGTCGACTGTCTTGAATCTGACGATGGAAGCAGTAAAGAGAGTTTGGTTACATCCCGTATCACTTAGTAAAGTTTCGGGGCGGGGTCTTGCCGATGAGGCATTTAACTATTTCTAATCTCCGAGAGACAAAATATCGCGAAGGTTTTCTTTTCTTGCCCCAATTCTATTCCCGCCTTTTCTGCTCGGTTCACACTTACAGTCTCTTTTCTCTCCATCCTGGAACGCTTTTAGAGAAGATCAATAGATATGGGCGACATAATAATTCGTCCCGCGACGTCGGATGAAATTCCGGAGCTTGTCGGCTTCATCACCAAAGCCCGAGCCGAGATGTTTCCATTCCTCAACCAAGCATCCAGCGGTCAAATGGCTCAAAGGGAGCTCGAAAGCTTCAAAAGGAGTTACCTTGACTCTCCACAAGGGGCTTTCTTGACTGCTCGCTCAGAAGGTCGCCTCGTTGCTACCATTGGATGCGTCCCTTACGACGGGCGGTTCCCATCTCTCAACATTGAAGTGGAGAATGTGGTCGAGGTTGTGAGGCTGTACGTCGAGCCCGAATGGCGTCGTGCAGGACTAGCTTCCAGGTTGTTCGCTAAATTAGTCGACACGGCCCGACAAGCTGGGGTCAAGCAACTCTACTTGCATACGCATCCGTTTCTGCCGAATGCGATCGGCTTCTGGGAACGAAATGGGTTCTCCATTATTGAAGTTGATGAGGATCCAGTGTGGCAGACGACACATATGAGTCGCTTACTCGAGTGATGATCGGAGTCATCTCGCATACAAGTGTACTGGTCCAACCACTTTCGTGAACTTTGAAACCTGGCTGACTAGGCATACAGTTACATCAAGACATTGGAGGGCTTTGGAATGTTAGCACGAAATGAGTCGGTTGGCTTTGATAATTCTAGACATGGTGCAAGCCTATAATCTTATATCTAATTCCCTGGACTATTTCCGCAGGTGTCTGATGCTGACGGTCAGCTGTGACAAATCTCGCATCTGCCTGCCAAGTGATTCCGATGCTATGCAGGGAATATTCTAGTTCTCAGTGACAAACTGGTGGTGTTCAATGTTGGCAAAATGGGGCAGATTTTGTTGAAGCCTCGTGATAATGTCACTGGAGCTCCAAAAAGCTAGCTGTCAGACATGGAGTCAGAAATGTTGAGAGCTCTCCCTGCAACCACCAATCGTTTAGTGTTGAACAATAACGATAACGGGAAATCGCTGCGCCAGCCGCTAAATATCTTGGTATTCCCTTGGTTTATTAAATTTACCTTGGCCTCAGATCATTTCCCAGGCAAAATGACAAGAAGCCGCGCGTCATTCAGTAATGCCAAGCTCATCACCAGCCACAGACAAGCTTACCAACAAAGAATTAAGCATATGATCGTCATGATAATCCGGCGAGTCCGATGTGGCTGAGCTTCCCTCTTCTGCCGATGCATCCGTCTGCCAAGCTCCCCGGGAATGCCGATACCCGCGCCGCAAACACCGTGAATTGGGCAGTCAGTACAGCAACCATGTAGGGCTGGGACCGGAAACTTGTCAACTGCGCCACCTTTGCTAGTTTGCCCACAGTCTGATCACATCAGCCAAGAAAGAGTTTACTAGGCCAAGGCTGAATAGCTCGATGACGACAGTTGCTATTTAAGAATGAGCTTGACCCCTCATCAGCTGAAGCTATCCAATTCTTCAATTACCGATTAAGAGCTTCAGAAAACACAATTCTTTACCCATAAACACTTTTCAACACCTCGAATCAATACTTCTATAAGCATGTCAGCTCAAGACTACTACAGCGGTGGCGGCGGCGGCAGTGGCTACAACCAGCAGCAGCAAGGATACGGACAGCAGCAGCAGGGCTACGGACAACAAGGTTACGGCCAACAGCAGGGCGGATACCCTCAACAGGTTAGTACCAGCAACAAACACTGCCCAGATTCAATTCACTGACACTTTCTCTGCAGCAACAATACTCTCAAGGCGGCTCCAACTACGGCTCTGATAACCGCGACCAGTCATACGGCCAACACCAGGGTGGTCAATACGGTGGATCCAATGCCTACCCCTCCGGTGGTGGTCCCGGTGGTCCCGGAGGCCCTGGTGGCCCAGGCGGTCCTGACGGCGAGCGAGGACTAGGAGCTTCCCTTGCCGGAGGTGGTGCCGCCGGATGGGCAGCCCACTCCGCCGGTGGTGGTCTCCTCGGCACTCTAGCCAGTGCCGCCGCCGGAGCCATTGGCGCCAACTTCCTCGAGCACAAGTTCAAGAAGCACAAGAAGGAGAAGAACAGAAAGAACCATCGAGACGGCCGTCCCCGCGCTTTCAGCGGTGACTCGACCAGCAGCAGTGACTCTGACTCTGGTGATGACCGACGACGACGACGAAGCCGCAGCCGAGACAACCGCCGCAAGGATGAAGATCTTGCTTATGGCAAGTCTCAGTACGACAACTACGGTGGCTCTAGTCACCATGGAGGTTCTCACCACGGCGGTGGTAGCTCTTATGGTGGACAGCAGGGTTACGGTGGACAACAGGGATATGGCGGAAGCCAGGGTGGCTACGGTGGCCGATACTAATGATTAAAGGATATTATGAGATATGATTATAGGGTCAGGCAAGACCTAGTCGAAGATTAAGACAAGAATTGAATACAAATGCTTTAACATGAATTTTACAAAGTGGAAGAATAATACAATTTTATGCCCCCATCATAAGGGCTCAACGCTGATATGTAGAAGTTGATAACAGAAGGCTTTTTATCCTTGCTGGTCCCCTAAGCGTAACGAGCGTCTTGGGCGCAGTGATTCATGTATCTTTAGGTGATGCCTTCATGTAACCCAATGCCTAGCTTTTGTAAATTCCTACCAGCTTCCTGTAGCCGGTCAGTGGATGCAGTCAAGTTCTATTTATGTATAACTCCCTGGAGGACTGATCAATGGGGAAGTGGTGGAGGATGGCGGTTGGTATCGTTCTTTTTTTCAATTATATTTTCAGGTCATCGAGTCGTTACATCTCATGGCTACATGGTTAGACATCAAGGACGAATATCTTTGCACGAGGTAGACAGCTCTACTATACGCGTCCACCAGTGCGGTCGTTCGTGCTTGATAAGATCCCTCCAATCAACTCTTTGTCGAGATATCGTAAGGCATTTGGTTAAGCCTGTTCTTTTTGCATAATTCAGGTTTTCCCTACCGTCGTTAGCATATAACTTACACATTGCACAAATGGCATTACCAATGAGGGAGAGCTTTAAAATATCGTTAAATCGTCCCCTGGTCTCAGGCCCTCCGCATCACTGGCTCTAACAAACATTGGGGACATCGAATAACTCCCCGTATCGCAATCAATCATCATGATCTTTCATGAACGATCGCTGTCCTGAGTCCGGCTAGAACTCGCATGGTGTAGACTCGGGATGCTTCCCTGTCTTGTCCCGTCACTCTGGCTGTTGGCATGGCCTGGCAGCAGTACCTCGGCTTCCTTAATGGCCTCTAGCACACTAAATGGTTCATTGGAAGCTCTGATGCGATTGAAGATCTCCTGTGCTTCGCGGTCTGGTCTTTCGTGTATGGCGTTGTATAGTTCTCGGTATTGTTGGTTCTCCATCATTAAAGTGTCGCATTTTCTCTTGACTGCGACGGGGACAGGTGGGGTCTCGTACGCACACGACTCCATTTTGGAAGAGCATCGGCTACATGTAGGCTTTTTGCCATCACACTTGAATCAAGGCTTTAGTTTGGTGGAAGTGTAGGTGAATAAGGTTGAGAACGTACCTTGGCCTTCTTGCGCCGGCACCCCTCGCAGGCTACAGCGACCAAGTTCCTCTTGCTCCTCACCCTCTGACCTTGGCCTGTCACCGAGGACTCGGAGGTAGCACGGCCATCTTGTCGGTTCGGGTCCGGAATTTGTTGGGCGGGCAGTATGGGAACCAGTTTCTTCGACCCTTGAGGTTCCATAGCCAAACCGAAGAATCGTTTCAGCAAACCATGTGATTTGGAAGCGGCATGGTTAGAGATTTTTTGCAGGTGAGATGAGTAACTAATGGCCGCCTCGCACAGCAACAATTGAGGAACCAAGCCGTCTATATTAAGCTCAGCGGTAATGATGTCTTCCGGCAGGCTGTTTGGACCGTAGCCAATCAATGGGTGCGGCGCTCTCCCGATGAATGGACTGGTTATGCAAGCTTCCAAGGAAGTTTGACGAATGACGTCAGTTTCAGGGATTAGTTTGACAGCTAGACAGAATACTACGTCAGGTCTGGGTCATGTCGGCGTGGAGTGTTGTCGTGTTATTTTCTCAACCACGGCTCGTTTACCTTTAATGAGAGACGGTCCAGTGGATTCAGATCATGTCGAAAAAGTATTTAATTGACCCCGGTGAGTCAAAGTGTTCGAAACATGTCAAATGAGGTTATTGCAGTTCAAACTCTTTTACCCTAACCCACATGTTGAATGTCACCGTCACGCCTCTCCCGACGACATAATGACATTCCACCCTACTGATATCACCGCTATCTCCTGATTTACCGAGATCATCTCACCTTGCTCCATTGTACGCATTGGCATACGCATCGAGCCTTTCCGTCATATTCTCGAAGCAAAGCAAGCTGACTCTGCTGCCTTTTTATTCAGGCCACACCGCACGGTATCGCGCCTCATCGGTAGCAGTCGGCGAATCAGCTTGTAGATGGCGTCACTCAACCAGAGCTCTGGTGACGTGTGCACTGTGAACAAATGTCATGTCTCGGCCGCTTTGCTCCGACACGAAATGCCAAGTCTTGTCTCTTTCGACTTCATCGACAAACGAAGCTTGTCTTGCGAGTTGAGATGGCATTGCAACAGCATCCTTGCCTCGGTGTTTGTATCAACTAACTCTCATTTGACCACCAGGTTCTGGTGAGGTTATGAACCCTAAGCCTCGGGAAGGGTGTTGCCGTCCATGTCATGAACTGCGTTGCCATCGGTCAAGGGTCGACAGATCGATATTTTGGTTGTCATCGGCAATGTCAAAGCTGTCCATGCTCCGATCCACTCAACAGTTCGTTGTATTATTTCCAAATAAGGCAGGTACCCTAGTCTCATCATCATGTTATGTCATGTTTGTTTCAGGGCTCTCACTGCTTTCATTAGTTGCTCGTGTGTCCCTTTAATTGTTCATCTGGACACAAACTATAGTGCGCTCTAGAATACAGTCCTTCCAGAGACAATGTAGAATCACGTTTCTAGACTACGCTCGGTAGGTATAAGTTCTAGGCCAACAAGGAAGAATATTCAGCCAGCGCATATGGCAAGAAAACGCGTCAGTGTCAGTATAACGCGGTCTCATGACATCGAGTAGTGGCTATGGGTCCGGCAGCTACCCCTGCCCGTCAGTCAGATTACGGATATCAGATCTTCATTCATCAGGAGCTACTCCGATGACAGTCTTGGCAGCGCTCGGACTCGATCCACACACGTGCTTTTCGTCCATCAATTGATCAAGGTGCCTAGAATGCTTGAAGGTATCGAGTATGTTCTGGTTTATTCAAGGACTCAAGATTGACGATGAAATAGACTGGTTAAAGATTGGATACTCTGACGTACAATCTTTACATGGTCAGTAGGATCTTGCGAAGATCTTGTTGAAAACCATCCGTAACAAAATCTAACAGTCAGACGTTGCGATACGCAAGGAAGCCTCGTATCTATAGTACTTCAACTACCCCATGTTTTGGGTGGGACCAGAAGTAGTCCAGATAGCGCTTGGACTTTGTTAACCTATAGAGCTGCGGAAACAACACCAAAACCAGATTAGATGTCTAGTTCACGGATCTCACAAAAGAAACGTCTTTCATTCGACTGATCTGACCCTTTCATGTTCACTTCACAGCAACACCACGTCAACATCAAGATACAAGGTCACGTTGAACCACATTGACTCGCATGCTTTTTGACACATCGTTCTTCGAAATAAGACTTCATTGTGAGTGTCAGTATCCCCGATCATACTCTGGTGTTTTCGGGCCATGTTTCGCATTGCTGTTTGTAATGCGATCTGACAGCATTCATCAATTTACGGACCACCTGTCAGCTTACAGACCCGAAAGATTTTCCCGAGATGCGGGGAACTTTTTCGAAATGCGAAAGTCTAAGATAAGATGTGTCTACATAAGACCGCTGCCTGTCAAGTTTCCCTGTTCTTAAACTCTGTTATTATATTCCTCCGAATCCATCTATAACCTATCCTGAGACAATAAATATGGAACAATCTCGAAAACGCCTTCGTGTCCGCGAGCTTTTACCTGAATTATTCTTGGGTAATTGGAAGCCAGGTCGCCTCAACTCCATCACCGACGTCCCAGGCGTTCTTGTGCACACAGAATCAATACAGCCTGATCAGGACGTAAATACCGGTGTGACGACAATCCTACCGAGAGCCGATTGGTATAAGTACACATGCCATGCAGCTATCTTCAAATTCAATGGCGCTGGAGAAATGACAGGGTCTCACTGGATTGATGAAATTGGCATTTTGACCTCACCGATTATCTTGACGACGAATTCATCTATCGGAGAGGCCTTCCGGGGCGTGTATGATTATGTCATACGTTATGCTTCAACCTCTCATGAAGATATGGACCTCTTCACCTTTCCAGTCATTACAGAGACTTATGATGGATACTTGAACAAGCAAAGTCGCTTTGCGGTGACCCCCGAACATGTTGTTCAAGGGATTCTCAAGGCTTCGGCGGATGCTGTACCTGAGGGGTGTACTGGTGGAGGCACGGGTATGATATGCCACAGGTTCAAGGGAGGAACAGGATCAAGCAGTCGAATTGTTCCTGGAGTGGATGCGGATGGCAATCCCAAGGACTACACTGTCGGAGTGCTTGTCCAAGCCAACTATGGCAAAAAGGAAGACCTTCGGATTGGTGGTGTCCCTGTTGGACGGATCTTATCAGAGGATGCCAAAACAGCTGCTTCTGGGGTCCATGGACCACTGGCCGATGGCAGCATTATCATCGTCGTCGCGACAGACATCCCCCTCCTTCCGGTTCAGCTTCAAAGATTAGCAAAGCGTGCAACAGTCGGACTTTCGCGCGTCGGTGGGTACGGAAGCAATGGCTCAGGTGATATCTTCCTGGCTTTCTCTACAGCTGCCAAGATCCCCATGCAAGGCTTTAACGATGGCTTGGATCCTTACAAGCCTTCTTCAGTCAGCGTTGAGACTGTCGAGAATGAATCGATCAATGGTGTGTTTGAGGCTGTTGCCGATGCCACTGAGGAAGCGATTTATAATGTTCTGTGCATGGCAGAGACAATGACTGGGTATAAGGGACGGACAGTGGAGGCGTTGGATTTGAGCAAGGTTAGAGAGATAGTCACCAAGCGGCTGTGATACTATCTTCGAGCCACTAGGCCTCAAGAGCGGTACATAATAACTCTACGATTATTAACATCTTGGGCGCAAGGAAATCTTGTTCCAGAGTATGTTCAGCTTCCAGCATGTTCGTAAACTCCGGACGCAAAAGGCAAAGGTCTGCCAAGTGGAAAGTTATTGTAGCAAACATTGAATTATAGGTCTCAACCATTCTGCTGCAACCGGCCAATTGACATGCGTTATTCCCTTTCCGAATGGAGTGCCTGGCCTGGCAGGGAGATCCGAAAAGACCGTTAGAGATGATGTGGTGACGGTGCATTCTTCTCGATGGCTGGGAATGCATGAGAAAAGGATCGTCGCATGTCTTTTGATCAGGTTACGTTAGAGTGAATAACAAGAGAATTACTCAGCTGGGTGCAACTTTTACCTACCGAAGCTTGTCATAGAGGAGAATTCGCATTTGGGCACCAGCGTATAACATAGTGTGAAAGTGATTGATGTTTGGCAAACTATCTCTTCTATGAAAATGTGACGCTTTGTGATAAGACATATTGATACATGAGTATTTCTGACAAAAGGAAATCTAAGGGACCGACCAGTACGACTGGGCCTGATCTCTGTTCAGAGCCTCAACGTTGATGTTCTCAAGCTCAAGGTCGCTATCCTCCTCCTCGTAGTCCTTCCAAGCAGGTCCAGGGGGCTTTGGCTTACGCTCCCTCCTAGGTTCAGGTTTGGGTTCGAGCATCTTGATAGGAGTCAAAGCGCCATTATCGCTGTACATGGAAGCTCGGTTTGAGCGTGAGGGGCCAGCACTATTCTTGACGCCCAAGTAGGTTGAGTCCTCGACTTCTTCAAGCTCTCGGTGCTCCATGGCGCGGGAGGAGCGGGCCGTCTTGGCTTCGTCAAAGGTGTAGTTGTCAGGTCTTCTTGTGCGGCCGAGAAGTATACGTAGGGCAGGGAGACAGGCGGTGATGAGGCCGATGTTGACGTCGAGAGCACTCCAAAGTTCTGTTTGAGGTTAGACAAGGTATTGAGACATCGCGTGGGGTGCTTACCAATTGTGCTGAAGGATCGGAATTCGCTTCCGTCGCCGAGCTCAACGTTGAGGAAACGGATGAGGGAAATGGCGATATCAAGGAGACCAACTAAGGAAACAAGGTACAAGCACGTCTTGGCCCTCTTGGTCAAGTCAAGGTCGTGTATAACCATGAATGGTAGAATAAGAACTAGCCATCGTGTTAGTGCATGATGGCTGAAATATGATGGTTTAAACTTACTGAGAAGACTGCCCAGGAAGGCCAGCGCCCATGAGACCTGGAAGACGATGCCCTGCCATCTCCAGTCACAAGGCGTGAGAGGTCGGGTGATAACCCTACAACAGTCAGTAAATTTGCAAAAGTGAGACATTGTCTTGTCGAACATACCAGTGTCGTTCAAGCGGCATACAAGAGAAGAGCTGCATGCACAGAGTGACTGTATAGGCCAAGCCGCAGTAAAACACGGTAGCCCAGAGCGCTCTGCGGCGACGTCCCATAAAGGTGGGAAAGATTTGGAAGTACAATGCTAAGAGAATCGCCTTGGAAAGATAAACGGTCGCGTAGAAAGGAATTTCGCTAGCCCAAGACAACTGTGGATTGAGGTCAGTCTGCGCTCACTTGGTTGTTCCCTGAATGTCTTACCTTGTAGATGTATTCGACGAGCTCCTCGCCTGGGTTATAATTTTCGAATCCGACACTCATTCGTGGTCGGAGGACATCGCGCATCCAAAAGATCACATCGAAAGCAGAGCATGTGAGGGCACCACATAGAGCCAGGATCATAAAATAGTCGCTTGCAACCAGTCTTTGCTTCTGTACCCTCAATCGGTGCCAAATCCTGAATCCGATAATCGCAGCCGCGAATGCGATAAGGCTGAATGTCACGGCCTGTCGCACATGTTAGCAGACATACCAGAGCGATAGGACGCGAACGTACCAGCACAGTCTGCCCTGGAGGCGGTGGGAAGGCCTTTGTTAGAGTCATGGTCGATAATGAGCGTGCAAGGTATCTACACCAAAGAATGAGAGACAAGGTGAGACAGATATTTGATCGCAAGCAACAGAAATGGATGCGTCCATGTCTTATTGCTTCATTCCACGATGGCACTAAGTTGGATGCGGTCCCCACGATCTGGGACTGGAATGCGATGGCGTCCACTTCGTGGAGAGCGCGACCCTCACTTCTATCAAAATGCAAATCAGTTTGCTCTTTAACAAATTGCTAGCCAGGGCGAGGCTGTCTGATAGGGTTTTGCTAGACGACATCGCATTCCTGAGTGCAGGGGTCTATGGCCGCTTTGGGAGAGATAGGGTTTGACAGAAGAGGGTCTCGGATCGTCCCTGGTCTGGTCCCCTCGCTATGACCTGGAGCTTTTCCTTATTGTTATAGGCTAATGAAGTCTGTGGCGATCTCGACGTCGATTTAGTGTGTTCACCTGCATAATGCAGGAACCCGATCCAAGGGCGAAAACACGGGCCAAGTCTTTATTGTCTGTATGAGTTCCGATCAAGATGATGAACTGAGAGATCTCTTCTATTGCTCGAGAGCAAAACGGGATATGCCGAATGTGTACACACAAATCATCGTGAAAGGTATGACTCAATTGCAAGAGTTTTCCTGGCGCCGCCATGGCCAAGGTTGGTGGTGATGTCCCACTTAGACCCCAAGCCGCGAACCCACCGATCCGATTGACAGGTTGCAGTGACGTATTTCTTTACATACCTCATTGCTCGTGATCGGCAAGAGATCTTCACCCCATCTTTATCTTCTGGGACGTCAGAGAAGGTTATTTCTACGTCAATTGACCTTGAAAGTGGCGGTTTGAGAAGACGTTATTAAGTGCTGGTCACAATGACATAAATTCACGTGAATTCAAGAGACGAAAACGGATGGAAACGTGGTTTTGCAGCCCTATTTGTTCTGGAAGAAGTATCGATGAGCCAAGAGTGGCTTTTGTTCTATTTAGCGAGTGTATATGATGCTATCACCAAGCTCCAGCTTACGAGAATCGAGTTTACTTGGACTGCTCCGCAACAAGACTGTCGAAAAGAGACATCTTGACAGTATCCAACTCTTGAACATCCGTGATCTCACCATCAATCTGGTTGAGAAACTTCTCTTCGGAGTCCCACTTTGGCTTCCATCCCAACTCGTACACATTGGTGGGAATAAGTTGGCCGCTTTGGCTTATCAGTAATGGCACCATCCCTGCTTCGGAGTTCACTCACCCATGCGTGGTCATGGCTCCAACGTATGCTCGTGGAAATCCAAGACTATCAGCTGCCGTTTCATAATCTGACCAAAGCTTGACCTCTGGGTCCGTCACAAGGCCGCGAGAGTAAAGCCCTTCAGCAACCTTATCCATCATATTCCACCAGTGTGCCTTGTGGGCGATTGCGAAGAAATAGCGATCGTGACCGACAGCGATGGGCTCATCCTTGAGGATTTTGCTAACGAGTCGGACGTAGATGTCAGTCAGATCGGAGATATGGACAGTACCAAAGTGCTGCATAGAGGTCAGAATCTATTCAATGAGGCACCGTGGGAGGGTATGCTTACTCCGTTTTTATCAAACTTATGGACTGTCTTGAGTTTGATGCTTGTTCGAATCATGGCTGGATTGTTCACTGAGAGCTTCCTACACTCTCCGGTGCCACGGCCATCTGGAACAGAGTCAGCTTGGTCAATCGGCCTGAGGTTACGACAGATACTCACAAGTCATGGGAACAGCAACGTTGAACGTCTCTACGCCCTGTGCTTTGCCCTCTTCAGCAAGAACCCGGTTGACCTATTTTCTTTGTCAGAATGCCTATTATTTCTATCTCTCTTGGGAGCGACATACTGCTCGTACAGGGTTATCAAAGCCAATCTCCTTTTCCTTGGCCAAGATGGGATCGCTGTCCTTGATTTCACCGTAAGGCCAGCCACCTTCCTTGGTGAACATAGTTGCAATGGATGACTTTCTGGATGTTATTCGCGTCCACATGACAAAGGAACTAAACATACATGAATTAAGTACGTCTTCGAACCACTGGCCTGACGACGTCCTCCCAAAGCACTGAGTAAGTTTGAGGTTATGGCCGGGTGCATGCCACTCGCTGTGTGAACGACGAGATCGACTGTATCTTGTTAACATAATAAGCTGAGACTATATGTAAACACTTACTCTCATTCTTGGTGACTGCTTCTTCAACAGCCAACTTATCGGTTAAATCGAGCTTAATGGTTTGGACTCCGATTTTGGCTATCTTATCAACCTGTTCTTGGCTTCGAACAGCCGCGAACAAATTGGCAGCCTTTAGAGTCTCATCTTTTCGTGAGAGGATATCAGCAATGATTGAGCCACCACTTCAGATATGTCAGTAACGAGAGATGAAGTTGTAGGTGACCCACTTACATGTAGCCAGCGGCTCCTGTGATGAGGATGTTTTGAGGCATGATGAGAAAGTGCAGGGTGAAGTTGTTGTAATTGTTTGTGTCGTTGGTTCTATCTATTGTAATCAGATAGGAAGTACTACTTATACTTACTTCCTTCCCTTTCCCATCTTTCATGTAGCAGTCATCCTTGTGACTTCAACGCAGAGGATCCGTGGTGTTCATTGGCTAATTCGTGATCCACCCACGGATTCGCGCGGATTTCCGCGCTGTGCCGATGGCTTTGTCATGTCACTTCTCCCTTTCTGGTCTGCAATTCACTGTATGATGACAAACTTGAACTGTTCAATACCAAGACATCCACTATGGAAAACCGCGCGTCTCCGAACAACGAGAAGACTGCGAATAAACCATCAATAATTCGACGATCGGTATAGTCGCTCACATTTCCAATAACTCGGGACATTAGCTAATCCGCTTACCAGTGCGATCAATGTCGAGCGAGAAAGGTATTGTCTATCACTTGGAATGTTACTCTTCAATCTATTCTGACAAATGTCTTCTGTAGATCCGTTGCGATGGAGGAACTCCCTGCTCCAACTGCCGATCCGCCCGTGTCGACTGCAACTATAGCAGGATTGCGCCTAGAACATCAGCCGTTCGGCAGCGGGTCCATATATCTGACAACTAGTAACTCATGCCTTGTTCATTCCATGATGTTTTTCATTGATAACCTTCGGTAGCGGAGAAAAGATCGACGCTATTTCTCGCGATGTTAGCGACATCAAGTCCCTGTTGGCAGGTCTTGACTTGAGCCGCACAGCAGCCATACCATCACCGGAAGAGCATCGTTCTGTCCCAGCGCTCCAAAAGAAAGGTGATGAACACCTAAGGAATCGACACCCGCCTCGGAGTGTTCCTCTTCGACAGTGGGATCATTCTTCACATATCATCACTTTCATAAAGTCTATTGTTCAGGAGGGTACCTCAGGTTATCCCAACTCTGAATGGGATGACACTATTACTTCGTTGAAGAGCCTTGTTGATGCTTTGGAGAACCCTCAGTCAGCGAGAAAACTGGCCTCGCCAGAGCTTACGATTAGTGACCTAGAAATTCCATCAGTACCGAATTTGGAGGCGGTTCTCGGGATTTTGCGGTGGGCAAAGGGTATGTTACCGAGGAAATGTCTGCAGGCTAAGTACTGACACTCCCCAGAGCATTCTTCCGACTTCAGAATCTCCTGGATCTGCCGGTTTCTCCCTCTTGATAAACTCCTGGATATCTGCACTAAAGTGTGGTTCGGTGTCGGTGAACCAAGCCTCCCAGAGAATATCATCGCAAATAGCTTCATAGCATATGTTTCCGCCGAGTACAGTGTCGTTCATGGAGATTTGAGATACAGAAGCTACTGCCAGCATCACCGATCACTTGTCGGTAGACTTGTTGGAGATTTACCTCTGCTATCGACACCATCCATAGAGGTTGTCACTGCATTAACTCTGGGAGTAAGTCTTCTCAATCCATAATGTCCGAAAAGAACTGATTCTTTGCAGTCTTTGTATATGGTTGAGGAGGGCAGAGTATCATATGCCTGGATACTGATCTCGAATGCAATGACAGCTTGTCAGACACTGGGCTATCATCGAGCCGATAGATACTCTGGAGGCGACAAGGATATACAGACTCAATTATTCTGGGCGGTATACACCTATGAGAATAGTTTGTCGCTGCGATTAGGTCGGTGCTCTGGTATCAGAGATTCTGATATCACCTTACCCATTGAGCCGAACCAGCATAGAGCTATCCGGCTTGGACGTATCCAAGGAAAGGTATACAACCAATTATATAGCCCAGAAGGACTTGCTTCAACGGATGATGCGCGTGGAGAGGCTGCCCAAGTTCTCGCGCAGCAGGTCCAAGCGATCATAGACGAAAGTCAGGCAGATGTCGCGGTAAGAATGACCCACGTGAGAGTATGAACTATCTGATACTGTGCTTCTAGGATGCATTGAATCGCAATAGTGGCATTGATAGGGATCCTGCGAGGGTCATCTACCTACACTGCGACCTAGTATGCCAGTCATCCTTGATGGGGATGATTCTCAAAGCAATTCCCAGTTCTACAGACCCGAGCGCTATGGACCGATGCGTCACTGTTGCGCGCAATACGTTGGACTTACATGAGCAGTGTATGAAACTTGTCAATGGGTGTAAAGACCCTTTACTGATCAAGAGATACATCAGCTGGTACGTACCCTGCTCAGAATAACAGTCCTTGTGCTAACACTACCATGAAGGGCTATCTTACATACACCTTTCTTCCCATTCAGCATTGTTTTCGAGAACGCGATACGCCAGGCATACACAGACGATCTAGACCGACTGGACAGATTTGCTGCTTCATTTAAGTCCGACAACGTCAACAGTGAGGGAGCGACTCATCCATATCGACTATATGAATTGCTCAGTCAAGCTGCACGCCTCTGTGTCCAGCTAAGCCCAACCTCGGCGCACAACAGCTCAACAGCGCCGAGCTCTGGTGATATGACTATGGAAGATCTTGAAGTGAATAATTTGCCAGATGGGAGAGCTGGAGAGGTTATGTTCAATGGGGGAGGGGATGAATTGTTCAGTATCGGTGACTGGTTTCAAGGCAACCAGCAATTTCTGCAACTACTCCACGAAGACATATCATATTAATTAGGCACTCATACATGGTATCCAATTAAAGGCCCTGGCGATATCATTGGTCTTTGGTCTCTTTTGTGACAATTTCAGTGGGATGCAGTTTCGGCTAATCACATGCAAAAGTGCTCGGCGATAAGACCGCCCCAACCAAGCACAAGTACCGTACCATGTGGCCATTCACGAGATTCTTTTCCTTGTCTTTTTCATCTCCCATTCCGGCGATTCCGAGAGCCATACTGTATCAGATTCTGACATCAGCTCATGACCGAAACCAGGTATAACTATCGACCCACACGTAAGCCGAGGCATTGGGCTGAGTCCAGACCTTCCCAACAGAAATCTGTATTTTTAGGCCACATGCACTTATCATGACGGATCTTGTCGTATCATGATACTATATCAACGTTTAATTATGAACGGTCTTCCACCTCGCCCTGTCTACACCGCTAGATCTAAGTCAACGCCATGTCTTCCCCCGTGATACCCACCCTTTGAGTTCTTCCTCACCATAACAAGATGTCAGCGCCATATGCTTTATTTGATATCAGGTATCTCTTACTTCTCTGCCTATTTCGCTGAACCGTTGATTCTAACGGCGTTGAACAGACTTGAACGAGATTTTGTTGTCTTCTGGGGCAATCAATACGAATCTTCGGATCAAATTGTCAAGGGGGTCGTAGTTCTTTGCTTAAAGTCAGCTCTCAAGCTTGAAGAAGTTAAAGTCCGCCTGGATGGGACAGTTCGTCATTCGTGAGTTGTCTTCCACTTTTGAACCCTTCCTCCTCCCCGGTGGAACGATTTCAGGCTAATAAGACAACAAGGTGGTTGGCAGATCCTGGTGTAGCCCAAAATACCAACATCTTCAAGTACAAATGGCCTTCGCTCGTAGGAGCTAGAGGTAAAGGCATGAGCCTATCAGCTGGTAATTATGAGTGGCCTTTTGAACTCGTCTTACCAGGCGACACACCAGAAAGCCTCGAAGGCATTTCAGACGCGGGTATTACCTATACACTACGGGCGACTATCAACAGAGGCAAGCTGGCTCGGCATATCACCTGCACCAAAAGGCTCCGGATCATCCGCACGTTAGCCCCGACTGCTCTTGAGTTCATGCACAGCGTGAGCGTAGAGCAGACTTGGGTTAACAAAGTGGACTACTCAATATCGATACCAAGTAAAGCGGTCACATTCGGCGGTTCTGTTCCTTTGGAGATACGCCTCACGCCACTGGCCAAAGGTATCGACCTGCAACGGATCGTGGTGAAATTGGTCGAGTTCCATGAATTCAGCATGCATAGTAGGCATTACGTCTACACTCGAGAACACAAGAGCCAGCGCGAAGTTAATCATTGGGACATCGATGTTTCGACAGAACAGTACTGGCAAGATAATAATGAAGAAACGAATCAAGAAGGTTGGGTCATCAAACAAGCACTAGAGCTTCCCAAGACGCTTGCGGAATGTTCCCAGGATATTGACGCCCATGGGATAAAGATCCATCATAAACTCAAGTTACATATTCCCATTCGGAATAAAGATGGGCACGTTTCACATGTGAGTCCCCTCTGCTCCTTTTGAAGAGCCTTCTGAAACTGATTTCACAGCTTGACATGGGCATTCCTATCTACATCTTCATCTCACCATTGGTCAACCTCGATAATCAAGGAAATATGACCAACCAGTCGCCTAGCACAGTGAACCAAGAGAGTGACTTTATCGGACCACCTTTATATGGCGATCATGTTCTTGACCGGCTATACAGTACGCTTGAGACTTTGCAAGCACCTGTTCAGAACACACAGCCAGACTCTATAGATATAGGCACAGCTCAAAACAGGACTCATCTCGAACCAGGCCGGATAAACAACAGACAAGCCAGTCCATCGCGCAGCTCTTCCGAGTCAGTTTCCACTGATTCGGACGAGTTGCTAGAGCTCAATAGAGTACCAACATACCGTACTGCCCTGCGAGCTCCTTCACAATGTCACAATCAGCCCCCAGGGTACGAAGATACAACATAATACAGTCACTGATAGACTAATTATATTCTTATGCACGCATAATATCTCTTGGGCTGACAGGAATGACCTAGTCTTAGAGGAAGAAATACAAGAGAACATTCCTAAGTTTCGCAGAAGAGCTCGATCATATATCCAGTACCGTGCAAAGTCCAGCGGCAAGAGGACACCAGATCAAAGAGTTGAAGGTCGTTACATGCCTTGTCGTCAAACTCCATCATACGGTTGTTTCGGGGTTCTATTCACGAGTTCTTCACTCTGCAAACTCCATGGATTGCATTTTGTTCGCTCGCTCTCAACCAATCAGAACGCGCCGCGTTGGCTCAGTGGTAGAGCGTGTCACTAGTAATGACAAGGTCCAAGGTTCGATCCCTTGACGTGGCATGCCTTTAGATAAATGACGAACATCTTCATCGGTTCCTTTTTTTTTTTTCTCTTGTTTTGGAAAGGCATGGTCTCTCGAGTGTTGGTATGCTCGGTTCTTCGAAAGGTATACTTCCCAGTTGCTAGTGAAAGCATGGTCACTATTGCTGCAAGATTCCTGTAGTGTGGAGGGTTCAGAGTTCTACAAATATGATTTCTTTGCAATCTAGCTAATTCTGCTAATAAAGACCTAAGCTACTACCAATTTTGCGTCTCGTCTTCGTTTCTCTCTATCCCCCAACTTCACAATCCTCTGTCAGGAAAGGTCCAATTTTACCTACCTTCTGGGGGGTGGGTGGCTGAATTTCGTTCTCTCTTCATACTTTACTTGTTTTTGTGTTTTTCGTTCTTTTCTGTTACTACTCGTCTACTCCGCGGCCGTTGAGAGTAAAAAGCCTGGGTCAACTAAAAGGTCAAGATCAAAGTTTATGCCTAGGCCTGCTTCAAAAGAAGAGCCAAGCTGAACAGGAGGCCCCAGAGCAACAGGAGACCCCAGATCAAGAAGATAGAAAAGAGCATAAGTCGTGTCGAGATCAGGACGAGACCCAAGACAAAGCAAAGGCCCAAAGCAACATGGTACTGAAGATATTCAAGAGAGACAGAGTCAAGAGAGTCAAAATCCAGAAGGAATTCAAGACCGCCAACAGACTCGGTATCGTCAGGGGAATCAAAGTCATCGAGAGACTCAGAGTCATCGACGAACTCAAGATCGAACATATACTCGAGACCATCAAGTGAATCAAGGTCAGCAAGAGGCTCAAGATCAAAAAGAGACTCGATATCAGTAAGAAGGTCGAGAGAAATATCGCTGTTGGGGCTTATGGGGCACATCTTGCAATCTCCAGGGTGATACTTGAAGAGAAGGAACATACCGGGGCAGACGTCGTCCGAGAGGGGGTCAGCCAGGATGATAGGTTGAGTGATGTCGCCACAGTGGGCACACTCGTAAACATCGATAAGGATTCCGTGCATCTTGTCTGAGTTTTTGGGGTCGTGGTTCGGAAGATAGAAGAACAAGTGAAGAGGTGCGTGATGCAAAGCTGATTGCTGAGGTTGGTGAGAAGAGTAAAGATGAAGTCAAGATTGCTCGTGGAAAGGATGAGGACTAAATACTCATCACACGTGATGCTTTGTGAACATTCCCGCGTTGGCATACCTGTGTTCCTTATGTTTGATCTCTGATCAATGTCTATCTCCGTGCCAAATTATTCACCATCCTCGTCCCGGTGTCTACTAGCTGGATACATGTTCTAGGGCACGAGCTGTAGTACGGGCCATAACTTGGGCAACAACGATACTGTCCAGACCTGAACTCTGTCTAAGTTCCCAGTATCACAAGCTTCCTGTTCCTTCAACGCTCCATATCAGCAATAGCTTGCCTTGAACGGCAGGTCTGCTCTGCTCTCAGCGCTGGCATGCAACGAACAGCGCTATTGTTCGGAGGATCACGTGTAAGTACACTCCCTCATTGAATGCTCCATCATTAGCGGGAACATTCACTCTGGGCATGTAGTTGACTATCCAAAACGGGACTTAAGCATGTCTATCGTTTCTTTCCAAATTTAGCACTCCCGAGTAAGCCCCCAACTTGTGTATAAGACGCGTTCCTATGACGCAACTTTAATTAAAGCGCTGTCGCGTGAAGCGCGTTCACGTCAGGATGCGCTAAGCCCAGTCCGGTGATAACTCCACCCGGAACAAAGCTGTTCCGGGATTTACCGCAAGTTCTTGGTGATACTCAGTTCAGTGTAATTTTGACAGCAATTTGTATGTTATCCTGTTTTGAAAAGTGATGTTGAACAACCCCCAACCGTACAAGGTTTACAATGTAAATTTGAATATCTTTATATGAGTAATATGGGGTCTAAGCAGTATCTCCTTTTTGATAATAGATATACTAGTTATTGTAAAAGTCCTTGATTGGATTCTACATAATCTGCTCTAGGGTAGGATGTCAAGTACAAATATGGATTAAGGAATTTCTCGCTAAGCCATCTAAACCAATGAAATCATCGCTATCCTTCCTAAAGAGCAGCGCTGGGGTCCACGCGAACGAAACAAGAGCCGACTCCAGGGATTTTACCCCAACTCTCATGAGGTTCTCTAATGTTCTCCAAGTCCCACGTCTTCTTGATTGGCACCACAAATTTCCCATCAATGAGCATGTTCATGACAGCGTAAAGATCCTCCATGTAGGTCGAGCGGTCACGGTCAATGTAGTAAAAACTTGTGCTTCTTCGCGAGACGAGACATCCATTCTTGGCCAGGAGCTTCATTTGCGGGAGGAACTGCGATCGGGGTTTGGCGTCCTCGCCCTGGAGAATGTTCATGTTTCCGCCAAACCCGACGAGGCGGCTGGGTTCATTCCGGATGAGAATGTCCCATGAATCATCATAGTGTTCAAAGCCAATTGGATCGTAGACAACGTGTGCACCACCGCGCTGCTTCATCTCAGCCATCCAATTTTTGTCATTGTATGTAAATGGCGTCACTCCAAGCTCCCGCAGCGAAGCGTGGTTGCGCTCTGACGCGGTACCATAAACTTCAGCGCCTTCGAGTAAGCACAGGGTCATTGTGGCATAACCAACAGCCCCACTGATGGAGTGGATGAAAACGCGCTGACCCTTCTTGACCAGATCCGTAGCCCGATAAACCAGGCCATAAGCCGTGTTCCAGTCAAGAATGACACCAAGAGCTTGACGCATATCAACATGTTCAGGAATTGAGATCAAGTACTTTTCAGCAACGTTGATCTTTTGAGCCTCTGAGTCGTAGACAGTGAGAGCTGCGACGACTTGGCCAGGGCGGAATTTGGTAGATTTGGGGCCATTAGCGCTGACACGACCGATGAAGCAGTAGCCTGGTGTCAATGGTGCGCTCTTTTGCATGGGGTATGTGCCCATTCGCATTTGGATGTCGGCGCCGGAAAAGCCAGAGTAGATGACATCGCATTGGACTTCGTATTTTAAGGGAGGAGCTATTTGGGCTGTAACGACGCTCACGTTGGAGGGGCCGCCAAAGGCAGAGTAGACAACTTTACGGATGGTATGAGTGGCCATTTTGGGTGTGGATTTGGATGTGTGAAGGGATAGAGTGTGTGTATTAAATGTGTTGTGAATGTTTGATGCTGCTGAAAAAACAATTCCATCCTTGGCGAGGATTTTTGATTTATTTATCTCGAGTGAAGATGGCAACTTAGCGATGCCTTTCATCATGCTCATCTTCATTGTCAAATTGTTGTCGCTCTTTTCTCGCTCTCTGGTTAGCCAATTAGAGATCTCGCTCTTTGCTCCACTGTCTCGTCCCTCGCTCATCTTCGCGCGAGGAAGAGAGAGAAAAGACCCATAAATGCGCGCAAAACGAGTGGTCAACTAGGATGTCTCGATTGTGGGTCAGATTTATGTGCTGACTGTTTGCTTGTCTTCAGGATCAACAGTTGGTCCGACTCGGCCCCGTAGCTGCTGCCTACAGTTGATGGAGTCCTGAGTCAGGATTTCTTCCTGGCTCAGAGATCATGACTCAACACTCACGATGCAGACTTTGGGGTCAATTCAACAGCATCTTCTATCTGACACTTACTACTTATATGTCTTGATTATGAAAGGTAACATCATGTCTTCAAACCTATATGAATTATGATGTCGCATTTTATGTGAGATTAACATGAACGTTACAGACCCATTTCTGACTCGTGCACGGTATGTTGTTGGTTGGGTCGTCTCGTAAAATCACGCGGGTCGCTTAGGAAAACCGTGAATGGGGCATGGGTAGATAATTAGAAACCAAATTCTTCTCTTCTATTTGCCGCGCACACCTATCTGTGTCTCACTGTAGTCATGTTGCCCTCTAGCAAATCAGTATCCTCTGTATGTGTATCTGCTGAGGATATGCTAGATGACGAGCCCTCATCGCCTTTCACTTGCAAATGTGCAACCTCTCAGACACCCTTTGCAGAGGATGCGTTAGATGGCGAGCCGCCATCGTCGCCTCTGTTTTGCTTATGTGGAACCACAACAAAGCCCTGGGATTTCTATAAAATATCAGACCGTGAGGAATTCCTACATGGAGCCTTTCTTGCTTGGATTAGCGAATTAGACGATCCTTTGCCCAGCTTAGAAGAGGTCCAGCGTGAGTATACCGAGTCCTTTGGCGTCTCACTCGATAAGGATGACGAATGGGCGAAGCATTGGGATCCTTGGTCGAGCATCGAGGAAGCTTGGGACAAGAGGTTAACCGAAGGCGCTCCAGTAAGTGATCGTGCATCCATAGTTGTGCGAAAATGGATGTTGATTACTGATGCGAGCTGTAGAAAAAAGAAGGAGTCTTGATGTTGCCAGGATACGGCCTTCCGCTAAGTCACGGATTCACACGCAAAAACCGTCCACCGTTTCTTTTGGGACTCGACCACCAAGACTGGCGCACGCGAACGTTGACAAACCGCGAGGTATGCATGTTGGAGCTGATGGAAACCATCACGAATAAACCCGAATGGTGGATCAAAGCACTGGATCCAGAAATTGTGGCCAAATGGAAGCAAGAGTCTCTCCGGGCACCTTGGGAGAGCTTTCAAAGGAATGCCGACTTTACAGAGGACATGGCAAAAAAGGTAGGCATATACCATGTTCGCTGATCGATGAGTTTGACTCATGTTTCCTAGTGTTTTGATGAATTGGCAATGAAGGCGCGGCTATATGAAGAAACCTCCTTGATACCTGTGATGGATTTCTCTGCATGCGCTGTCAAATCAGACAAGCTGTTGACTTCCCAACTAACAGAGAAACTCAAAGCTGCCGTAGCATCACTTGAAAATGTTTCCGAGCATTGTCGTGATTGGCACCCAGGTAGTGACGAGAAGGTATTGGATTTGGTTCATCCGTCCCTTTGGCCTCTGGTCTATGGAAAATCACAAATCTTTGCCGATGAGTACATCTCTCTAAGCCGATGTCTCGAATTCTGCGGCAGGGGAACAACCATTCCCAGGCCATCAAGACCACGTCTGATACCGCTGCGAGCGTGTTTCGGTAATATGACAGCCCGCGGCCTGGCAGAAAAACGTGCGTTGTCGACCAAGTTTCAGTGGCTCCCTTGCGACGTTGACATCACAGGGGAAAAGCCACGCATTATGAGTTATATCAACAATCTTCACCCTGTCAGACATGCAGACCTGTATCCGGTCATCGAGGAGCTAATTGGAATGGCTTTACCTGCCTGGGATCTTGTGTGTCGCTCAACGTCCGGAGCTATCAAGTTCAATCGACTCGAGAAGACCTTAAAAGTCGAGCGAGAGTGCCATACAGCGGAGTACTGTGCACTACACCGTGAGCGTTTTGTCGATTGCGATCCAAGAAATGTCCCGAGAGAAATACTTGAACAGCACATGAATATCAATGCGGACGTTACTGACCCGCGCATCAAGCCCGGCTTCAATGAAACCGCTGACGCATGGTTCAGAGAGACACATCCAGTCGTACGTCCAAATGTCACTTCAGAGCCGTATCCAATTGATGCCAGCTCTATTAAGACCAAGTGCTTCTTCGACGAAGCATCCCGTATCCAGGTTATTGTCAAATTGGCTAACATTCATCTGACGCCTGAGAAACCGAAGTACGACGGCGGGTCTTGGCATGTCGAAGGTCAACTCAATGAGCATATTTGCGCAACGGCATTATACTACTATGATAACGAGAACGTCACGGATTCGCGTCTTGCGTTTCGAACATGGGCAGATGGAGACCACTTGAGTGAGGATCTTCAACATGAACAAAATGACTATTCAGGAATAGAACAGATCTTCGCGATAAACACACAAGGAAACAAGATGCTAAGAATCGGCAGCGTCCTCACCCGCGAAGGACGGGCTTTGTTCTTCCCCAACGTATACCAACATCAAGTCCAACCTTTTGAGTTGCTGGATAAGACGCGTCCTGGGCATCGCAAGATCGTCGCGTTGTTTCTCGTTGATCCGACACTTCTAATCATTTCTACGGGCAATGTGGCTCCGCAACAGAAGGACTGGTGGCTGGATCAGGTGAGGGAGACTGAACCGCTGAGGTCGTTTCCGAATGAGATTAGGGGCATGATCATCGAAGAGGTCACTTATCCAATCGGCTTGGAAGAAGCAAAGTTGATACGGGAGAACCTCATGCAAGAACGAAAGAACGACAAAATCTCTAGCAGAAGAAACGAGCCGGCCATGGACTGGTCTTTCTGTGAACACTAATGGTCTAGTCTGGCAGCAGGGTATCAGAAGAATTGGCTATCATAAGCACATGGGATGTAATAGTTTAATCATCTTATGCCAGTCAAGGGGTTCACTTAGGCTACTTTATTTTAGCAGCATAAGACTTAGAGGACAGTTCTTCTGTTACCTACCTAGCCTGGGTAGTAGATACACTCAAGGCTTGGGTGTTGAAAATAGGTAGTTCACAAGCTGACCTAAAGTAACTAAACTAGCTTATCTCTTATGTCTTAGGTGATCATACTTTCTGGTACATATAGTGTCAAGGATCAATCGCGTTCGGGAAATTCTCGTCTATGTCTTGCCATGCCCTTACTCATTTACCTCCTGCTCGAACCAAATCCCCAAACCTACTTCCAGGCTCTGCTGCCAACTTCTCAGGAACACCCACTTCAACAATCTCTCCCGAATCCATGACAACTACAGTATCAAAGTCCATGATCATATCGAGTCGATGACTGACTGCTACCACTGTGTAGTTCTTGAATTCTGTCCTTATGATCTCCTGCATGACTCGCTCAGTCTCATGGTCAACACTTGAGCTGACCTCGTCCAGAAGCAATATACCGCTGTCTGTAGCATTGCACGTAAGACCTGTGTTTCGAGCTCGGACTCGGCGTCGTAGTAACACACGGCCTAATGAGAGAAGTTGACGTTGTCCTGCGCTGAGTGAATCGGCACTCATTCCTGAGTCCAGTCCGCCTAGTCCATGAACGAAATGCCACAGGCCAACTGTGCTTAGCACAGACTGACACTCTTCGTGGGTTGAGACATCAAAAGGATCCAAGTTTAGCTTGAACGTAGTTCCGTCAGGCAAAAACACAGCTTCTTGAGGTACGGCTAGAATGCGCTGCCGGAGGGCTGGTCGGTCGATCTGACTTAGTGGCATACCATCAATGATGACTTCTCCACCATTGCTGGATAACGGGTCGAGTAGCTTCAGGAGAAGTGCGATGAGACTGGATTTACCGCTGCCAGTGCGCCCACAAATGGCAACCTTCTCGCCGGGTTTGATCTCGAGATTGATGTTGCGTAGGGCAATCTTTGCCACCTCATCGGTATCGGAAGGACTAAAAAGTAATTAGATATGTCTGCAAGCTTTGGAGAAGGGCAAAATCGATACTTACTCATAGCTTGCGAACACATCCCTGATCATGAGTGCACCATCGTGTGGCCATTGCTCATCAGGAACACAAACCTCCTCTTCTTTATTCTCAGGCTTCACCTTTTCATTGAAAGCCTTGAGCCGTGCTACAGCTCCAATTGAGGTCTCAAGCTTTGTCCACCAGGTGATGATCCCCGAAAGACTTTCTCCAAAGTTCATAAGAGTGACCAAAGCTGCACCCGTGAAAGCAGTGTTGGAGTGGAGTCGGACCGCAAGGGTGGTCAAAATTGCAGCGATAACCATGACAATGAGGTTCAGAACTAGGTTGAGCCATTGCTGGATCATGATCAAGAGGTATGCTGGGCGTTGGCTGGAGTCGACAAGGTGCATATTCTTTTCGATATCCTGTGCGATGAAGCCTGGATGAACCATGTTAGCAGTTGAGCTTCATCTTATCCTTGGATACAGGATCCGTATCTGCCTGTCTATCTAGCTCCGACCCAAAAAGGAAAGCGAGATAAGCCCTTGAAAACAGACCCAAGAAGCAAAAGAGAAATGTCAAGATTGGGATTCGAACCCAAGAATCTTTCGATACTGCAGAATACCCAGGTAACCGGATAAGACCAAGTCTTGAATGCAGCGCCTTAGACCACTCGGCCATCTTGACTATGCTAATTGTTGAAGAAGCAATCAATTTTACGGGAGATGCTGGTTGCCCGCCAATTTACTTACCAAAAGCTCGCAGAGTCGCAATACTCTTGCGCGTATCCAGAAAATGTGTGCTAGCAAACATTAGTCAGAACTCACCATTAATTAATGATACTTACTAGAGAGGACTCTTAGTTTCTAGATCCAACAGTCGCAATTGACGCGATGTTCGAAGGTAGAATTTTTGAACGCCCCAAAGCAGTGCAATCAAGAAAGGATAGCTAATGGCGATGAATGGCGAGGAAGTCACCATCACCGCAGCTTGACCCAATGCTTGAGCGACCTGTCATATATATATTAGAGTCACAAGATCTCAATGGGTGATCTTGGATTGACTTACAGAAAACAGAGTAGACAGAAGCGCTGATGGAAGCTCCGTGTCGACCAAGTTCAAGTCCTGCGAAAACAGATTGGTCACGACGCCGGTGTCTGTAGTTGTGAAGAAGCGAAGTGGTGCCTGGATTAGTGTCTGCAGAGCATCGTGATGAAGGCTCGCTCCAGCTCTTTTCACGAAGATGATGAAGATGCAGATACCAAGTAGGAGAAGCGAGAAAAGGCCGCACAGGTTCAGCAGAGCATAGACACCGGCGTAATAACCGTAAGCATGCGTAGGAGTGCTCGAGTACACATCATCGGTCCAGAATTTGAGCCCTAAAGATTGTTAGCATGTTTTATTTCTTGATTTGAGATATCTCAGACTCACAGATCGTTGGGAAATTCGTAAAGAACCCCCAGAGCGAAGCAAAGAACAAGCTCAGGACTACAAAGATGGGACCGACGCTTTTGGTATAATGTCCATAAACGCTACGATCACCATGTTGTCGCGACCCGTCTTCATCAGCGGTGACAGACAGAAGACTCTGAGCTGGCGCGACACCGACTTCGAACTTGACAGTCTCGGAGCGATCCTCAGAAGCGCTTCTCTCCGAAGTAATATCACTGTCGGAAGAGCTCTTTAGACCGATCGAACGAACATACCCTGGACGCGATATCAACTCGGTAAAAGATCCTTGCTCGACAATCGCACTGTTACCTAACGCTACGATGTGGTCGGCAACCGGCAGATGCCTGACACTATGTGTACACAAAACAACGGTCGTTCCACGCTGTCTCAGAAGCCCACCGGGTCCAAAGACACGACGGAACACCTGCTCCTCGGTATCTGCGTCTAAGCCACTGAAGACATCGTCTAGAATCAAGAGATCGGTCTGTAGGTACAAAGCGCGAGCAAGAGACACACGCTGCTTTTGGCCACCGGACAAAGTGATACCATCAGAGCCAATGCAGGTTTGGTCGCCCTGTTCCAGCGTTGAAAAGTCATAACCGAGTACCGTAGCGTTAATGACTGCAGAGTATCGTTCGGGATCAAATGAAGAAAAGCCAATGATGTTGTCTCTGATTGTGCCGTTGGAGAGAAATGCTGTTTGGTCGCAAAACCCAACGTGGGGTGATCGGGTACCTAGTGACACGCTGCCCTTTCGATAAGGGATTTCGCCGAGGAGTGCTTTGCTTAGAGTTGACTT
This sequence comes from Fusarium incarnatum, assembly GCA_004367075.1. NCBI lineage: Eukaryota > Fungi > Ascomycota > Sordariomycetes > Hypocreales > Nectriaceae > Fusarium > Fusarium incarnatum. The sequence goes on along the minus strand of QGDZ01000022.1, from coordinate 26,419 downwards.
GCCTGCACCTACTGCCCCAACAACTATCGTGAGAGAAGACTTTGCTATGCCCAAGTTGACGTCTTCCAATGCGAAGTCGTTCTCCTTCCAACCGAATGACCCATCAGTGACAGTGATGGCATTTTGCATATGCTCGTTAGAAGCGGATGATGGGGTTGTGTTGTTGGTAGACGCCTCCTCCAAAGCCGCATCTGTGAGAAATCGACGGTAATCAGAACGGGTCTCACATTCGAGGAAGGACTGAATCCGACCCAAACATGCCACAGCTGACATCAACTGAGGAACCATCTGAAAGATGTCCGATAGAGGGGTTGTTAAAAGCAGCAGGTAAGCCAGACTGGTAAACATCCGTGTCGCATCCAGCTCCTTCTGAGCAAACGCCAATGTCAACGGGGGACTGAGCAACAGAGGAATGAAGCCAAGAAGCGCTGCAATGATATAGATCTTGCGAAACTTTGCTCCAGCAGCCAACTCATCAACCCTCAGCTTCTGCACAAACGCAGTGACTGGGCCAGCAAGGCCTGACATCTTGATGTTCTTCATACTACTGATAACAGTAGCAGTGAGACCAACCCGCTTCTGAACGCCGTTCATCCACGCTCTTTGCGAGTCACCGGCAAAGTTCATAACCAGCATCAGACATGCGACACAGACGCCGACTACCGCCATTGGTGCGATGAAGACAATGCCCAGTTGGCTGTGGAGCATGTATCCTGCCAGAGCGACTTGAATGATTGCAGCCCAGATGTCGTGGAGTGGGATCAGGCCCATGTGAATGCGCTCGATGTCTGTACTCATGAGGGTGAGTCCAGCGTTGTCGTTACTGACTCCGATTCGAGACTGGGTGGCCTTGATGTAGGTCTCGATGACCAATATTGATCGGGCCATGGTGCGCAGTCGGTTGTGAAAGTACCTATTCGTCTAGCGTTAACGCAGATTCGAGTGTTCCCAAGATTGACTTACCAGCAAAGTGCCCAAGAAACCGCAATGCCAGAGTAGATCAGAACACTCGCAGCGATAAGACCATGTCCGATGTTGTTGCCGATCTTGGGTTCGGACAAGTGAGCCAGCAGTCTCTCGATAAAAAGCGGTTGGCAAAAGGTGAAACCCAGAAGCGCCAGACGTGGAAGAATCGGTAGAAGTAGAGGAACTTTCAGTGTACGGATTAACACCTTGACCAATCCCAACTTGCTAGCTTTGAGCTTCGAGTAGTCCATGTGCTTGGAGAACTCCTCGTGCAAGAGCTTGCCATGAAGCGACGTATCAAGGGGAAACAGATCCTCAAGTCGTAGCACCTTGTGGTATCCTTCCAGAAAGATCTTGTTCAGCCAGAAGAAGACCCCGAGAGAGAAGATGCCGCTCGTTTCTTCCGGACTTCGCTCCTTTTCGTTCCAAACCACATACTTTGTCTTTCGTTGAGCTTCAAGCAGCAAAATGGCGAGCTTGAGAGCGATTGTCGCAGTGAAAATACTGCTATAAGTCAATTCTGGTTTTATCGTCCAAGTTGAAAATAATGTTCTTGCTTGGACGGCATCAAAAAGCAGCGTCAGGAATAAATAGCTGTTGAGCAGAACAGATGGTCGCAGACTCTTGCGATGGTCAATCAGGCTCAGAAGGGCCATCAACAGAGCCGAAACAAGTTTGAGAACAGAAGAGGCTATAAAAATGCCACTGGCTTGGAAAGTACCCAGAGCGACGAGGATAACCAGCGATAGTTCGAGGCAGATGTATGTCGCGATTGAGGTCTGTCGGATCGTGGTTAGTATGGCATCAATGAGCAGCGCATCAAAGTCGTACCAGTTTGATGAGCTGGAACACAGGAGCTTCAACGACAGTGGGCTTTCTAGCCAGGCTGAGCGAACGCCATATCGAAAACACAATGAACAAGGCTGACGGAATGATAGAGAAGAACAATTGTTCGAATTGAACACTAAAGTCAAAGCCTGGTTCATTCAGCTCAAGCAAGTCGCTCTGCCCACTGAAAGAAGCCATCTTAGGCCTGGAACTACAGGGGTGGCGTGCACTGTAAGGTGAGAGTACGCACTGCAATATCCAATTCCTCAGGATGTACGAATCTCACAGATGCGAAAACTGGGCGAATGAAGCAATTAAATGCAATCGCATCCCATCTTCAAACATAAGCGAGATCAGTTTCCCGAGTAGGAAGCTGCTTCCAAAAGCTGTTGGTTCAGTTGTTGGTAAGCATGCTTCTTAGTCTTCCAGTGGTTGATGCCCCTGTAGTGTGCGGTCGGGGTTCAATTCCACCGACTGCATAGCCTCTTTCAAAAGTTCCATGCCATGGAATGACAGGTAATCGCAGCTCGCACCATCTGATAAGCCTTAATCTAAGGCGGAAAGAAGAGGGGAATGGCTCAGATGGTTCGTAATTGAGATCCGAGCTACTGTTCTGCAGCGGTTTCTTGTTTCGATCGTATCACAATCCATGCTCCTACACCAACACAATTAAACTGCTGCAGGTTGAAGAAATTGACCAAGATAATTTTGTTTTGCATTTCCTTATTTACATTATCATTCTGTATAAGACTTGCGCAATATCCTACCAGGAGTTCCGTATCTGCCGCCTGGTCAGTCACTCTCGCCTCAGCCTAAACGAACGTTGTTCTTCCTTCTGGGATCAACCTTCAAGGGCCTAAGTATTGCCCTCATTGTGTACAAGGCCTTCATATCAATCTCCTATACAGTCAGTGGCACTTCCCAGATACGAACACCGTCAAAATCAAGACTAGCCATTCTCAACACATCCTTGGAGCGATCCTCCCATGCGACCATGCCGCGCCCTCCTTTGCTCGTGACTTTCCCATTCTCATCCCTCCATTTCTCCGCCTCCGATCCATCGTCTGTCCCTCCTCTGGGAAATCTCCATTTGACCTCCTGTTTAAAATCATAAACCTCGATACTACTATCGCCCTGCGTGCAGACTGCCAATTTGTTACCGCTGTCAAAGAACTGCACTTTCTGCGCGACCAACATCCTCTTCATCATGTCGCGATACACCTCGTCCCTTGTGCAAGCGTCTGTGGACAATACCCTCTTCTGTATCTGCCTTTTCTCTACCACGTCCAGGATAAAAATCTCCCCGAGTCTTTCTCCGCCAACGGCAAGCCATTGGTTGTTTGGGTGCCAGTTCACGCTTCGTCTCCAGCCATTACCTTTTTGACCTTCGTACATCCAATGCAATTCGCCTGAAGGCAGTGAAAAGATTCTCACGTGCCCTTGCCCATTCGTTGCCGCAAAGTAACTCATGTCAGAACTGAAGCCACCTGTCCAATTCTGAGTTTCAGTCGTGAAACAATGCTTCTGGTCCCCTGTGTGAGCATCCCAGATACGAATAGTAGTGTCCCATGAGATGGAAGCAAAGAGGCTCTCGTCTGGGCTCCACCCCGTCCACATGATTGAGTCGGTGTGGCCTTGGAGAAGAAACTTCTTCTCAAGAGTGTCGGTGGAGATAATCTGCAAATCCCACGGATCGTCTCTGTTTGATCTAGGTGCTCTTCCGGGCAGATATATCATCCATTTACCTGAAGGGCTGAAGATCTGAGCCTGGAAGCTGGTTTGCAGTCGACCGTCGATAGTAACATGTCGTTTTGCTACGTGTCTCGCAGCCGCGCGATCAATAACTGGTTGAAGGTTGTCCTCAAGGCTTCTTATCTCTTCATCTGTCAGGTCGACCCCATGGTTTGTCAATTTCTTGGCTGCAGTTGATGCAGCAGCTTGAGCAGCATCTGCATACGAGTCATCATCCTTGGGATGCTTTGCTCGCTCTTCTTCGATGTTCCAGAAGATAATCAAGGGGTATGTCATGATATTGCTGCGGTTGTAATCCGCTTCAGATGAAACAAGCACGTTGCTATCATCAGGTCTGAAGGCGACAGCATGGACCTCTGAAGTATGTCCCTTGAGAACAGCAATAGTGCCCCATGTTTCGGTGTCAACAACATGAATGTCGTTCTTGACTGCCAAGGCTAGATGCTTCCCATCACTACTCACGGTACCACGATGTGCCATTTCATCAAAGGTGAATTTGTGAAGCTCATTACCCCATTGACGATGGCCGTTGTCGGCATAGGGGTACGGCTGATCGGACGAGGTAACGAAGTCTTCTGTCACAGCATGCCGCCAGTCTGCATAAAACTCTTCACTGCTATATGAAGGCATGATAAATAGATCTTGTGTTTGAATGAAACTCCATGTTGTTGAAAGCCAACGCTGACATCATTTTATGTGACTCCGCGCACTGATGCCTAGAGTCACGTGGATATCGATCTGCACTACAATTGTTGGTCATGAGGAACAATTAGAGGCCTTGGAGGCAAAAATAAGTGACGTGCTGTGTAGCTCAGTCAAGAAGTCAACGTTGATACAGCGTACAGGAACTTATAACAGTATTGCTGCTGGTAAAGCGATTGACCCACTTCGGAGTCGGGGCAGGATACGGGTAAAGCCTGACAATCAGTTCAACACGACAAAAAAAAGCAAAGAAAGACATATACAATGAACCAGCAGTTCAAAGACGCCGATCAATCACTGCATCGCTCACACGCATTGGGCCACTAGTCAACAAGGTAAAAAGAGAGGTTCTGCAAAAACATACAACAGCGGGNNCTATGGGAGAGCGGACGGGATCCCGTATTTTCTGGTAGGTATGGTCGTATGTATTTGAGATGCTTGTCTTTTTAGTCTATATCCCTCTGTTCGGTCTGTTTAATAGCATCAACCGACATCTCAGAATAGACAGCCCGTGATCTTCAATCGGGCTAGCAATCGTGCATGAATGTCAAACTACTCAGACACGACTAAATGACCCTGTTTTCTACCTCCGACTTCCAGTAGGTTATCTCCTCAAACACCTGGTAGCTTATCGCAGCGTAGTACTCAGTGTTCAACTACAACACAAACCGGTCTCAACTGACTCGCCCAAGATCCCCCACATCTCTCCATTTCTACACGTGCATTAGATACAGCTGTCAGAACAAACTATACGCTACCGTCGATCACCAGTAAATGTCACTCGTGCTAGATATTCGTGGTTGAGTTGATGGCTGGGATTGGCCAGCGAATAGCCTCATGGTGGAACCACGTGCGTTCTAGAACAGCTGTAATACGGCACCAGTAATTAGTTCAAGGCCCAGAACCTGCCGTGTGATCATGTCGGCACTTCACGGGAATTTTCGCTCTCGTCGTATCTTTTATACATGGAGACGTCCTGACATTTTGCTTGCTATGGCAGGCTCAAGCGTCTTCATTGTTCGTGTCCCAAGATGGACTTTACAGGCTACTTGTGTAGTCTGACCGACAAAGATGATATCGAGTACCGCCCACTTCGCTCGAGAAGTCCTTCAAGCGAAAATGGTGCACACTCAGATACCATTTGCGCTCCTATGAAATACAGATCTCGCGTTTGGCGGCTCTGCACGAGATGGGTCAGACCCTGGGTTGCGGCTTGTCTTGGAATACTCCTCGTCTTGTCAGTTGTTGAGTCTACTGCCACGAGGATTCTAAGCTGACCTTCTATCAGAATCTCTTTCTTTCTGTTAACGTTTGTCGTCGAGCGATACGCCGTCTACAACTTTGAGTCCTCAGGTTTGGCTCTAGCAGATCCTGTTGAAGACTATGGCAACGCAGCCGAAAGTGCCAAGCGATGGGTTGAAGACCTGTCAGCTCAGGTTTCGCCAGTCATGGTGCATTCTCACAACGACTACCTAAGACCACGGCCGTTGTTCTCGGCTTTGTCTGTCGGATGTGCCAGTGTAGAGGCAGATGTGTGGCTAAGCAGCAACGGGAAAGATCTCTTGGTTGGTCACCATTGGTGGGACCTCACACCAAAGAACACACTCGAGTCTCTCTACATCGTACCCCTACTGCAGATCCTCGACTCGTTCAATTCTCCACCTTATGTCGATGACTTGGCGGATACAGACGACCCTGTGGGCGTCTTTGCGACTGAACCGAACAAGACCCTTATCTTATTCATCGACGTCAAGGATGACCCCGCAAAGACTTGGCCAGTTGTTCTAAAGCAGTTGGAGCCTCTGCGCAAGAAGGGCTATCTCTCATATCATCAAAAGCAGTCTTCGATATTTACCAACGCATCATTCACATCTGGACCGATAACTGCTGTGGGCACTGGAAATATCGTCAAGCGGCGAGACGTTAACATCGGCCCCGATGTGGCCAAATGGCAACAGTATCATGATGTATTCCTTGATGCATCTCTAGATCTCTTATCACGACCCGGTTTCTGTCAGAGAAATGACAGCCTTTGTCTCAAAGTTGGAGAGAACGAATTCTATACTGCTTCTGTATCTTTGTGGAGGGCTATTGGTACAGTCATCCCATACCTTAGCAGGTCACAAAAGATCCACCTAAAAAATCAGGTCCAACTTGCGAATGATCTTGGTCTCAAGTCAAGATACTGGGAGTTACCAGGATGGCCAGTGTCGCGGAGGAACTATGTCTGGAGAACACTTGCGCAGGAGGGCGTTGACCTTCTAAATGCCGATGATATTGTTAGTGCAACCACAAAGCACTGGCATTCCAATTACACAATAGAAGGCGCATGGATACTTGGTATAGCATCCTGCCTCTTTAGCTTCTTGTTTACAATAACATGGTTTGGGAAGAGGATGATGCGAGGGATCATGCCTATTTAGAACCCTATATGAATAGATACCCATTTGTTTTATGAGCGGAGCAGCAGACCCCAGAACTTTCCACTCGTGTCAACCTTTTAACTGCTGATCGTTAATAACGGCGACCGCTGTAACGGCGGACGGATCTTCAATGTGGCTGATGCTAAGTTTCGCCATATATTGGACAATTGGGGAAGGGCCTTCGACTCAGGACGGTGAAGCATCATCTGGCGGTGGTAGTATCACACGACGTCGCATTGGTGTCTCATGGAAACTAGTAAAACAGCCGCTGGCTCTTGGGTCGAAGCTATAATGAAGATGAACCCCACCAAGAGTTGGGCTAAGGGTACGGTGTGCGCGTCTGGGCGGTCTGCCGGGCTAACCGTCCCAAAGCTTGGCACTAAGCAAAGCAGCCTCAACACCAACAAGACACAAGCGCTGTGCTGAGGCAGTGACATGTTGGACATCTTGGCAGTTTGGAAGAGACTCACTATCATTCAATCATTTGGTATCACGACAACTAAACAATGGTAACCCAAGACTACTGCAAAGACCCTGATGGAGGGTCTGTTCCAAAAATAACAGGGATCCCTGCATCTTGCCACAGCCAGCGGCAGGACAAAACGCCAAGACAGCTGTGACCACCAAGCAAAGGGCCAAGTGTTGCTCAAAGCTTCGCAAGCAGATACGTGGCATCACTCAATAATATGAGGCGGTGCAGACGAGAACCCACTCTGGGCAACGTTGGGGTCTCCGATTGGACTCATCTTGGGTATCATTGGAGACGTCAACTGTGGCTGCGAACGAATACCTTCGCCTTCACCGTGACAGTCAGGCATATATAGTGGCCGGACCCCAAGTCTTGACGTAGGATCTTGTTCTTCTAACTTCAAACAACTCAAAGACAAAATGACTCGCTACGGACACAACACCGAATTCCAGCAGCAGGGCTTCCCTCAGCAGGGCGGCGATGACCGTCGCAATGAGCAAGGTGGCTACCAACAAGGCGGATATCAGCAGGGAGGCCAGCAGTATGGCCAGCAGCAGCAGTATGGCCAGCAACAGTACGGCCAACAGCAAGGTGGTTACCAACAGGGCGGCTACCAGCAAGGTGGCCCTCAGCAAGGAGGATACCAACAAAACCAAGGAGAAGCATCTTCATACTACTCCCAGTCTCATCAAAACCAATCTGGTCCTGGAGGCTTCCAGGGTGGTGAGGGTGAACCCCAAGATGGCGAGCGTGGCTTCATGGGAGCCATGGCTGGTGGTGCCGCCGGTGCTTTCGGTGGTCACAAGATCGGCGGTAAGACTGGACACAGCAAGTCCAGCACTGTCATTGGTGCTCTAGCAGGAGCCTTCAGTGGTCACAAGCTCCAGGACGCCGCCTCGGACTGGAAGGATGACCGTGATGAGAAGAAGGAGGAGGAAAAGCGAAGAGAAGAGGAAGAGAAGCGACGAGAGGAGGAAGATAAGAGACGACGCGAGGATGAGAAGAGGAGACGGGATGATGACCGACGAGATGACGACCGTCACAGCCACCACCACCACAGCTCTGGCCGTCGTCGCAGCCGAAGCCGCAGCCGCAGCCGCAGCCGTAGCTCTTCTCGCGGCCACTCACGTCGCGGTGGTAGCTACGCCGGTAACTTTACCGCCTCATCCCGAGACATCAGACTCGATGCTCACGGCGACTACGTCCTCCACGCTTCCTGCAAGCGCGAGGATGGCGACTACCAGCACACCTCCATCTCCCTCAACAAGCTTCTCGAGAACGACAGAGGAAGCTTCCGTTGGTCCGCCGGCGGCCACTACGGTGGTTCCTCGCAGGTTACTGTTCAGCAAGGTGACACTCTCCGAGGCATTGCTGGTCGATTCAACACATCTTTTGATGAGATTGCCAGAATGAACAACATCAGCAACCCTGATCTCATCTACCCTGGTCAGACTCTCCAGGTGCCTGGCGGCGGTAGCCAGGGTGGTGGTGGTTTCGGAAACTCGTCGCGACATGTTCGTCTCGTCGATGGAGGACAGAGACTGGAGGGAGAGTTGTCTCGTGATGGTAACTGGGTTTTGAGTTCCATCATTCTTGACGAGAGAATTAGGAACTACAACGGAACCTTGGAGTTGATCTAGGGCTTGATAGTGTAAAACAGTCACAGCGCATTGCCGTATAATCAATTTTCGTCAAATCAGTTTCATTCCATTTATGATATGTTAAATACAAATGATTCATGGGTAACACAACTATGCACCATTCTTGATCATTTTCTGCTCTTACAATGGGTGTCATTCATCTCAAGTCAGAGTTTACCTGCTTCTTGTTTAAAACAAATTGTTTTCCACGATGAGATTCTCAAGATGCTATGGTAGACGTCGTAAACGAACCTCTTTCCTGTGTATTTTGGGTGAGTAGTCTTCCAACTTACGAATGACGAACAGTTATGCAGACCAATGCCAGGCTTTGGATTCTAAGAATTTTACTGTTCTCTGCCTGCGTTTTCAACTTTTACAAAAGACCAGGACTCGACGTTATTTCGATATGATTGCTATGGTATGGCGGTCTATCCACAACAGCTATTACACATTTCATCTTGATCGAGAAAGTTGATTCATTTTCCCCAAAAACGGACCTCCTTTTTTTTAATTCAATTTAATTTAGGCTGTAATTGAAAGTAATCAATTATCGTACGTCAAGATGAGGCTGTGCTATATTTTGTGCGAACTCTGCTCCATCGGGTCTTGGTCGCGAACTGCCGGTGAATCAGGCATCACATGCTTCTTGATCCTTCGTCTCAGGTTCAGTCAGTCCAGCGCGATCTTAATCATATCGTAAACATGACATTTAACTGAACAGGGATACACATAAACAGTGAGGGTTAGCGTGACGGTTTGGTTTCTTCAATGGGAATAAAATGGTTTTGATGCTGCTGCAGGGTAGGGGAATTAGTGCTGGCGGATAACCCCGCTGATAACACTGATAAGCCGGACATCGCGATGAAGAAGATGCTCCATGACGTCAAGAGCATTGGCGATGATGACGGATTCAATTGATCAAGAGTGAGTGAGTGAGTGATTAAATTACCATAAAAACACAAGTTACAATTCAAGGTTTATTTTTGCTATAATTGGGAGAAAATGATTCATGATTGATTAGAATTGTAAATTCACTCTTGGCTGTTGAAGCTGACGAAGTCAATCAATCACTATCAAGAGGATTCGGAGGTTGGGCCGTTGTAACCTTGTTTACAGTCAAGGGTACGTACAGTACCCGTAATCTCGTATCCAAAAGTGCCAATTACCAGCCATTTATTCAATGACTAATCCGGGTAAAGACCGTTGATTGGGCCGGCCCCGCTTGTGGGATGTTTTTGCTTCGCCTCAGTGACAAGACAAGAGAAATCTCCAATTTCCCGCTTTTCAAGGTGCTCATCCCCCAGCAACTTTCGACTTTTCCCCATATCAATCAACACGACAGCAAAGGGCAGACTGACATTTTAGACGGTCGCTTTCATCCTTGAGCGTCTCTCTGTCTCTGTCCGACACTCTCGCTTCAATTTCCGGACTTTTGTGACCAGTTGAGTGACTCTCCGCCTCGGCCGAAAACATCTTCTCTTCTCCCTTGACTCGACTCGACTTGACTTCTGGATCCACTCGCTCGCTCGTTAATTATCATCGCGACTCAACATCAACAATGCGCCATAGCGTCAACTAATTCTGTCGCAACCTTTTCAACATCCGAGCCACAAGCTCTTGATCGACGCGACACCGTTTATCCCATCCACTAAGCGTTCCATCGCCTGTAGCCAATTCAGGGCACCACCGCAGTCATGAAGTTATTCACGTCGGTCCTCGTTCTCGTCTCATGGCTCGCTTCTTTCACCACAGCCGACAGGGTTCTCGAGTCCAAGTCGCTCAACAGTTGTCAACGAGGCTCTTTGATCACTGCCAGTCTTTTCCACGTTGTCATCACCCCCAACAACTCGGTCGCCACCTTCAATGTCAACGCTGTAGCCTCGGTCCAGGGCAAAGTCCTCTTTGATGTCTCCCTCGTCGTCTACGGCTACCAGTTCATCCGCCAGGTCGTCGACCCTTGTTCCGACTCCCTTGACCTCCCTGCTCTTTGTCCCATGACACCCGGTGATATCGAAATCAAGTTCAACTTCAAACTCGGCGATGCTTTGGACCAAGTTCCCGACATCGCCTACGGCATTCCTGATTTGGATGCTACTGTCCGCGCCTTTGTCAATATGACCGACACTGGGGAGAGCGTCGCTTGCGTCGAGGCTGACTTCTCCACTGGAAAGACCGTCGAACAGCTCTCCGTCAAATGGGTTACCGCCATCATCATCGGAATTGGCCTCGTCTCGTCGGCCTGCATCTCACTAGCCGGCTACGGCAATGCAGCTGCCCATCTCGCTGCCAACACCCTGGCCCTCTTCACATACTTCCAGGCCCAAGCTATCATCGGACTCACAGGAATCACCATGCCGCCCATCGTTGACGCCTGGACTCTGAACTTCCAATGGACTATGGGCATTATCCGACTTGGCTGGATGCAGAACATCTTCACCTGGTATCAGCGCGCAACAGGTGGCACGCCTGCTCGCATCTTCGATCATCTTGCCACGTCCTCAGTTCAAGTCGCCAAGCGATCACTCGACTACATTCCCGGCGCCGCAACTCTTGCTCGCCGTAGTTTTGCCATGACCAAACGGGCCAACATCGAGCTTGAGAGCGGTTCCTTCCTGGTCTACGGTATCCAGCGTGTCGCTTTCCGCTCCCACATCGAGACGACGAACCTGTTCGTCACCGCTCTCACCTTCTTCCTCATCGCAATCGTCTTCACCTGCGTACTCGTTCTTCTCGCCAAGGTGGTCCTTGACCTGTTCGCAAAGCAGGCTTGGATCAAGCATGAGCGATTCCTCGAGTTCCGAACCGAGTGGCAGACAATCCTCAAGGGCATCCTTCTTCGACTCACCCTCATGGGCTTTGCTCCCATGGTCATTCTCTGCCTCTGGGAATTTACTCAAGTTGACTCACCCGCACTGGTTGTTCTTGCTGTCTTCTTCCTCATTTTCGTGACAGCTACCCTTGCCATGGCGGCCTTCAGGATCGTCACCATTGCGCGACACAGCAACCCCGTCGTCACTCTGTTCTCCGACTCGCGAGTCTTGAACAAATGGGGCTTCCTGTACATCCCGTACCGAGCTTCGGCCTACTATTTTGTTGTGCCTCAGCTTGCTTATGTCTTCGTCAAGGGCATGTTCATCGCCCTGAGCCAGAAGAGTGGCCCAGTCCAGGCCGTTGCTCTCATCGTCATCGAAGTCGCTGCCCTGATCGCTACGAGCGTCATGCGCCCTTTCATGGACAAGAGTGTCAACTCTTTCAACATTGCCATCTTTGTGCTCAACTTCCTCAACTCCATCTGCCTCTTCATCTTCACCAACGTTCTGGGCATGCCTAGGATGGGTCCTTCAGTCACTGGCCTCGTCCTCTTCGTCGCCAATGCAGCCTTTTCGCTTATTCTGCTCCTCATGATCATCATTTCCAGTGCGCTCGTCTTCTGGCGCAAGAACCCCGATGCCCGATACCAGTTCATGGCTGACGATCGAGCATCTTTCATGAAGTCCAAGTCGTCGACTCAGATCGACACCATGGGACAGCTTGACGCATTGGCTGCCACAGCCCGTGGTGACCCGACTGGTCACTCTCGCCCCGTGTCGAGGTCATCATCCGAAATAGCTGCGCAGATCTACCGTCCAGGCCCACCACAGCATGCTGTCAGCTCTTCCATCTCCTCGAGGAGCCCCCACAAAGACTCCCAAGTCGACATTAGAACGGCAGAGCGCCAAGATGCCTGAATGTAACAGCATATATTGGATCATCTAATCGGATTAGTTACTTGGATATGAATGTTTTGTTCTATGGTATATAGTTAATTACTTGCCGTGGCCGATCGGTCATGGACAGGGACATGTTGTCAACCCCTTATAGCAGGCAAAGCGCTTGTGTTGAATGATTTACGACAATCTAATTCCGTTGATTGCTAGGATGGCGTTACTTTGAAAGTATGTAGTGATTATAATCTATAGAGAAGTCTATGAAAATTACTATTCGTGTGTATCGCGTCCCGATTAGATTTCCTGATATTATTAATTATTCCTCCTCTAACCGCCATGATATTTGTTCTACATCTTCCTCAGATGATCCATTCACTATTGATCCCCAAATCGTTTTCTTGAATCCACATGGCCCTTCTCCTGTCTCGCTTGGCCTTCTTGGCCCTCCAAAATGCTTCATCATCTTCGCTGTCGGTACTGTCGCCTTGGAGGATAGCTGCTGTGTCCGCCTTGGTGTTGCGGTTACGATTCCAGTTACTTGAGGTAGAAACCCTTGGGGTCTCCCTTTCTGAGCGCACTTGTTGCGACGTCTTTGAGACGGGCCTGTAGCGACTTGGCATGCCGACAGTGTTTCGTTCTGATGGTGCGACTGAAGGGGCGTACCCAGTATCTCGGTTGTGAACAGACTTGGCATAGTTTGAGCGAGCATACGTCGACTTTGCATAAGTTGACCTAGCATAATTCGATTGAGCGTAGTTGGATGGCACATAGTTTGATGATGCATAATTGGACTTTGCGTAATTTGAAGGAGCATAATTCGAAGGGGTGTAATTAGGCATTGCACCGGGAATACCCATGCCCATTGCAGACTGTTGGTCCCAGGCTTGACCACCCCTTCGTTGATTCATGGTGGCCATACTGCGCAAGAAGTCCGTTTGGGCTTGAATGAAATTGAACATCTGGTTATTGGGGGGGACTGGGGGCATCTGTGGCACAGCAACCGGCGTTTGCGGTCGTGAGTATGGCATTGGTGGTTGCATGGCAGGCATATTGAATGCGCCAGGTATTGGTGGTGGCTGACGAGATGACGAGGCCCAGTTGAAAGCGTTGTTGGTGTCAGGTAAAGGCTGGAAGCCATGACTTGGAGCAACACGTCGCATCGCCTTGGCACGCTCTTCACTTGCTATCACGCCGATTAGACCACCTGGAATAAGCTGTTGGTTGTTCATCGGCCATTGAGCGTTCATAGCTCCGGTATATGGATCTTGTGGCAACCCGTTCGCAAAGGCTGGCAATGGTGATCGTGATTGCTGGTGTCGATGGTCTGCACCTGGTTGAAGCTGTACACCATAGTCTGATCTCCCATCAGAGCGTCGTTGCATCTGGAGTATGGCTAGAGGCACATCATCCTCATCGTCATCCCCACCGTATTGTGTTGTTGCTTCCTCTTGGTGACCTCGGAAGGTCTTGAAGGACTTCATAGACCATGACGAAGACTTTCTCGAATGATGAGACGGTATCGTTGGAAGGTCAGGTCCCTTAGTACTCTTCATCATCCGTTGTCGGTAGTTGTCAAGATGCGCCTGTTGTTTCTTACGCTGTGCCATCTGCTTCCTGACAAGCTCAGCCTCGTCAACTCCCTCGTAGTCGATCTTGTCTTCCTCGTCTTCGCCCTCGTAGAACCGTCTCTCGGCTTCTTCTCTAGCCCTTTGCTTCCGCAATTGTTCAAACTCGGCAGATGTCATGACCTTATTGCGGGAGCGACGGAAGGATAATCGAGCAGGTGGCGGTGGAGGAAGCTCTGCTTCAGTGGCTTCTGGAACCGCATCGAGCGGCGAGACGTACAAGGCAGCCCAGTCCTCGAGATGTTCATCAATTCGATGAATCTGTCTAGGCTGCGAGACGGCGTTGGTAGTGGTAGGGAAGAGAGGGCTGGCTGGCTCTATTGAGTCAGGTGTGTTGAGACTATCATCGTTGATGAAAGGCCATCTCGGTGTATTGCTACCCGATGTGGGACCAACAAGCTGCTCATAATTCATGTCTTCTTCGAGTGGAAGACTGCCACTGAGGTCTTGACTCCACGACCGTGCGTACTGTTCAATGATGCCAGCGTTAGAAGAGAAGCGCATTGCATGACGATTGTTACGTTTGGAGAGTTGAGACTGGTGGGAGTCGTTCAGAAGAGACGAAGTGTCGAGCGGCTCGAGGAAGGCGCCGGATTTGACAAAAGGCTGGATCTTGGCGAAATCGAAATCGAGGGGACTTGTTCTGTTGAGAGTGGATGCAGTGACGTCCATGCTATGGCCGCTTGGCCTGGGAGATGTTACCGACAGGGAATCATCGTGTGAGAAGTGACTCTGTGTTATCGTCAAAGACATGAAAGGCTAAATACAGCAGTCTGCAGGCCAAGTGAAGCTAATGCAGAGCGAGTCAAGACGATGGATCGTGAAGAAAGAATGTCATGAAGCGAAACGAAATCCGGCCTTGGACTTGTCATGGATAGCAAGACATCCCTTGAGATGCATATCCCTTCTATGAAAGGGGTCATGTCTTGAAGGACGTAGAGTGAGGTGTCTCATCATGGAATGATGGCGATGAGAGGAATGTATTCATTTCCGGTCTAATTAAATAAGCTTCTATTTATAGTTGTAAATAAAGCTTGGTGTTGAATTTGTTGTTGACTGAGATGAACATGAATGCTTTGCTTTTGGTGGTGAAGATGTGGGGGCTGACGATAAGGGTGGTAGTGCTTATTTCTAGCGCCTAATTAACTGTCTCTGCACTAACAGTCCCTATCTCAAGAACATCATAGTCGTGTAATGTGCATTTCTCAACAGCCTTTCAGGGCGGTAAATAATGTCAAAGTGAGTCCGTAGATATGAACAGCAGATACAAAGGGCATAAAAATCCACTTACACTTAGTATTGACCCATCTGCTGTGTATAGTTTGCCTGCTAAGCATGTCTGGCTGGTCCCTTCTGATAGCACACGCTAGCCTTGTCCAGTTCTCAAGAACCACGGCTCATTGACCCAAAGCATTCAAGAAAATAAGGACGCGAATAACCCTCAGACACCGACCGAACGCGGGACAATACTGAGACCATCTTCCTTCCCCCCCTTTGCCAAGTCAGCATCTGATTCTAGTAAGACAACTGTTGCTGTTTGCATCCCTTTTGATCCGCAAATGGCGTCGCCTCCTTCAGCTCCAGACCCAACCCCTCCTCTCGCGCCCGATTCGGCTTCTGCGCCCGAGAAAAGCGCGAGGTCTGCTCCAACTCCAAAGCTCCGCAGCTGCGTCGTTTGTCGCAGTCGCAAGGTTCGATGCGATAAACTCTCACCCTGCTCCAATTGTCGCAGGGCTAATATTCCTTGTGTTGTGCCGTCCAATGATCGTCCACCTAGATGGGCTCGGCGGTTGGAGCGGTTTAACGGTGATGCGCAGACCGAGAGTAGGCCGAGTGGTGATCATGCTCTGGAAAGACTGCAGACTCTTGAGAATCTGGTCAAAGAATTGAGGGGTCAACTAGAGGTCGCTAATGCTAGCAGTCGGGGCGCTTCTTCTGACGCTGCATCGCCCCCCGAGAACGTGAAAGTTACAGCTAGTCCTTCCTCATCAACAGCATCAGACGTACAGAAGCATTTCGGTCGCATGGTACTCAAAGATGCCAACCAAAGACGGTATATCGCCAGTGGCTTTTGGTCCCGAATAAGTGATGAGGTCAGTAGCTATAGGGCCTTCTTGCATTGTGATTATTAACGGACCATAGCTTGAGGGACTACAGATGGACACTCGTAGAATGGGAGATGATGGGGCCTCCTCTGAGGACGATGATTTCCCTACGTCCACTCCGTCAACGCAAGAGCAACATCGAGAACCTGCAGAACGACATGCATTCTTGTTCCAAAATGACATGTCACCATCATCACCAGGCGGGCAAGACTTTAATCCCTTGTCGTCTCAAATTCCATTCTTGTTGGACGTATTTGAAGAGAACATGAACATCATCATGCACGTCGTCCACATGCCCAGCATCAGGAAGATGGTTCGTTCATCTCGTGGTTCTAAACCTCAAATTACTTTCAAGCACCAAGCTTTACTCTTCTCCATTTACTACGCTGCGATAACATCGATGGAAGATGAGGATGTGTTGACCAACTTTGGCGCTACTAAAACAGACCTCAACCTCAAGTTCCGTCGTGGCCTTGAGCAAACCCTTGCAAGAGCAGACTTTCTCAACGACCCAGATATAATTCATGTCCAGACTTTGACCATCTTCCTTTCACTTGCTCGGAGATATGATAGCCCAGTATACATATGGATGATGACAGGTCTTCTGATCCGCATGGCTCGCTCTGTCGGTTTGCATAGAGACGGTTCCCAATTTTCACACCTATCTCCCTTTGAAGTTGAACAACGGCGTCGGCTCTGGTGGATGGTCATAGTTGTTGACATTCGTGCATCCGAGGATCAGGGAACCGAGTTCACAGTCACAGAAGGCAGTTTTGACACTAAGATGCCTCTCAACATCAACGACTCCGATATTGAACCGGAGACAAAAGAGATGCCTCCGGAGCGCCAAGGGGTCTCGGATATGTCACTGGGTGTGGCCATGTGCGAGCTCGCTCTCATGTCAATGAAGCTGATGGCTTCTAGCCCTCAAACAGGCGGTGCAAGTCTTGAGGATCAAGCACGGTTACTTGGATCCCATCGTTCGAAGCTTGAGGAAGGCTATGCCAAATACTCAACCGACCCCGACGACATTATCAACTGGGTGGGGGTCGTCGTTACCCGTTTAGTCCTGTCCAAACTGACCCTCCTGGTGTACCTTCCATCACTGTTCGCTTCACCGAGTGATCAGTTCTCGGATGAAGTTAGAGACAGATTGCTCATTGCTGCTATCGAAATAGCAGAGCATAACCACGCTCTCAATGCTGAGACGAGGTGCCGTCAATGGAGATGGATATACCAAACATATACGCACTGGTATGCCATTGTCTGGCTACTGATTGAGATTTCTCGCAGACAGTGGTCACCTATCACCGAGCGTGCATGGATCGCTTTACACAGTCCATGGTTGATTCCATCTCAGAATAGCATAACTAAGGATGTGCGTATGTGGATTCCTCTACGGAAGTTGATGGCCAAAGCGAGAAGTCACCGCGCCTCTCAGCTCGAACAGATCCGCAAGAACCCATCATTGGTGGAGGCATTGGAGAGGATCGATAGCTCTCTGCCTATCCCAGTCAGCCCCGACTCATCACAGCCACAAAGCCAATTCCTCGAACATTGGCGGTCGCTCGTCTGGGAAACGACGAATGTGACTCTTGAAACTTATACTTCCAACAATAATGCTCAAATTCATGGCGACCATAAACGACAGCACCTCAATGCTTCGTCAAACCCTCCGCACTTCGACTCCGGGCATCGCTCAAGTGCATTCGACGGCACTGAGCTGACTACCCTTCCAGCAAATTGGGCAAATAGTCAGTTAATGGATACAGGCGTCGGGTCTTGGCTCTGGACTGACCCAAGCCTGGAAACTGAAGCTTTTACTGATATAGACATGAACATGAATATTGATACGGATATTGATTGGAATACATGGCTACAGTCCGCCACTGGCTTGGAAATGAACATTGGGAAGCAAAATCTTGCTTGAGGTAGGATGGAACGATAGACTAAATTTACTGGAGGAGTAAACCTATTTACATGTGTGAAGGTATCTCCTCAGATGAGCCATATAGCTCTTTCTGACGAGAAAGTACAGCAGGATGACGAATCGAACCAGGCTTCACCTTACTAAAGTCAAGGTCAACTCCATCCTCGATGTGAGGGAACGGGCCCAAAGGAGTAATAGCCCGTGGATTGATATCGTAATGACTCTTGGTATACTATGCGTATGGTTAGCGTCAGCAAGAGAACAGCTAAAGCAATACTTACGTTCTCCTTGATGTGTCTCAAGTCGGTAGTTTCTTTGAACCCTCTCACATTCCAATACAAATTCTTCACCCACTCATGAATAACTGGATAGTTTCCACGAATGGTTCCAAGATCGCATTTGAAGTGATTGACATACACAACGTCGAAACGAATGATAGTCGCGTACGCGCGCAAGTCAACTTCAGTCATGTCTTTCCCCAGTACGTATGGACCTCCATTCTTGTAAATCAATTGTTCGAGCTTGTTGAGCGCCGCAAAGACAGTTGGCACGTTGGTGTCATACGCTTCTTGGGTGGGTGCAAAACCGGCTTTGTAGACTCCGCTGTTGAGGTCGCGCTGC
Source organism: Fusarium incarnatum (assembly GCA_004367075.1). NCBI lineage: Eukaryota > Fungi > Ascomycota > Sordariomycetes > Hypocreales > Nectriaceae > Fusarium > Fusarium incarnatum. The sequence continues at coordinate 7,651 of QGDZ01000022.1, read as the reverse complement.
ATCCAGAGGTTGATCTCGTCAATGGTAGATCGTAGTCTCTCCGGGTAGAGGTCAATGTCTCGACCTTGTGCATTGGAATCAAGGATTGAATCGAATGCAGTGGGTAGCCATCGAAGCAGTTCAGCGCTTTCGTTGTTCACCATCTGATTGAGTTTCTTATCCCAAAGAACTGGTACACTGTACCGTCCCTTGTAATCTGGATCATCTTTAAAATAGACCTCGTGAAGATACTTGGACTTGAAGAGCTGGTCTTCTGTAGCGCCTTCGTACTCATCAGGTGAGCTTGGGAACTGCCATCCGGGCCAACCCTTATCGTCACCTTTTGGATACGGCTTTACAATGGAGATGTCGATAATAGACTCAAGGCCCTTGATGTGACGAACGAGGTTGGCGCGATGGGCAAAGGGACAGAAAAGCCCGATGTATAAATGGTAGCGATCCTTTTCGGGTTGGAACTGTGAGTCTGAACTCACGACTCCATGCCAAGAGTCATCTGAATTGGCGTGTATTGACATCTTTGGGTTGGGGTTACTGATCAAGAATAGTTTGCAGGAGTAGGGTGTGTGGCATGGTTTGTTAAATATGTGAATTGTTTGTAAGCAGCATGCGTTTTCAGTACACAACCCCGCTTTGAAGGACTCATCAATAGTGACGTCAAAGAAGCCGTTAATAACTTTCTGTGGAAGCACCGGGAATATGATGCTTGCATCGTCTGATACATATTTGTGAAGTAAAATTAATACCTATCAGTCATTGGTAAAGTAAAGAGTACCCCCCAAGCCAAAGAGACAGGCCGGATTAAACAGATGTTAGTATAGATAGGACAATTTCGTATCACTGATATAAAGATGACAGTTTTCAGTAAAACAGACGTAGTAATTTTCAGTAACAGTAAGTAGGTGCGTGTTCCTTCCACTTTTGCTAAAGCTAAGAGTTACAATAAAATGTGTTAACGAGAGTGTAAGAAGAAAACCAATCCAGTCATAACCATTCGTCATTCCGACTTCCAATCATCAATCGTAAAGTCCTTAAAGGTAAAGAGCGGTAGTTGCAAGAGAACAATAAAAGAGTGAAGCCTTGCGTAGGTTGTCTGCTGTCAGAGAATATGATGCTGGCCCTTCAATCCCAGACTTGTGGCCAGTTGTCGAGGTTGTTTGCATCAAGCAAACTGGCATGGTGCTTGCCAAGCGAGGTCATGGAGTTGTTTACCATCCGTCGTCGCGACCTCGGCTGGGCTTTCCACCCTTACCAGGGCGGTCGTTCTCCCAGTCGTTGTCCCAATCACCGCGGCCATCACCACGTCCATCACCGCGACCAGGCTTGCCACCCTTACCGGGGCGGTCGTTCTCCCAGTCGTTGTCCCAGTCTCCGCGGCCATCACCACGTCCGGGCTTGCCTCCCTTGCCAGGTCGGTCGTTCTCCCAATCGTTGTCCCAATCACCTCGACCATCACCGCGACCAGGCTTGCCACCCTTGCCGGGACGGTCATTCTCCCAATCGTTGTCCCAATCACCTCGACCATCACCGCGGCCAGGCTTGCCTCCCTTACCAGGGCGATCGTTCTCCCAGTCATCTTCCCAGTCATCGCGGCCAGGCTTGCCTCCCTTACCGGGGCGATCATGCTCCCAGTCATCGCGGCCAGGCTTGCCTCCCTTGCCGGGGCGATCATGCTCCCAATCATCTCGGCCAGGCTTGCCCTTGCCAGGCTTGTTGTAGTCGTCCTTCTTGCCAGGAGGCTTGTAGTTGTCCTTGCCTGGGGGCTTGTAGTCATTGCTAGGAGGCTTGTAGTTGTCCTTGCCTGGGGGCTTGTAGTCATTGCTAGGAGGCTTGTAGTTGTCCTTACCCGGGGGCTTGTATTCCTTTCCAGGAGGCTTGTAGTCCTTGCCTGGGGGCTTGTAGTCTTTACCCGGGGGCTTGTATTCCTTTCCAGGAGGCTTGTAATCCTTGCCTGGGGGCTTGTAGTCATTGCTAGGAGGCTTGGAGTTGTAGTTCTTGCCGGGGGGCTTGTAGTCATTGCTGGGAGGCTTGTAGTCGTCCTTCTTGCCTCCATGCTTGTAGTCGTTCTCCCAAGGCTTGCCCTTGTTGTAGTCGGGCTTTCGGCCATGATCGTAGTCAGGCTTGCGTCCATGATCATAGCCCTTGGAAGGCTTGTTGTAGTCAGGCTTGCGACCATGGTCATAGTCGGGCTTGCGGCCGTGATCGTAGTCGGGCTTGCGGCCACGATCGTAGTCAGGCTTGCGTCCATGATCATAGCCCTTGGAAGGCTTGTTGTAGTCAGGCTTGCGACCATGGTCATAGTCGGGCTTGCGGCCATGGTCATAGTCAGGCTTGCGGCCATGATCGTAGCCGCCCTTGCGGCGGTCATCGTCCCAGTCGTTCCAGCCCCTGGAAGGTCTGTCCCAGTCGCGACGATCGACGTCGCGGCCAGGCTCAGCGACCGGAGCGGGAGCGGCGGCGATGCTCGAGGTGAGAGCCAAGAGTGTAACAGCAGACAGTTTCATCTTTGCTGTAGTGGAATGAAAGTGTTTGTAAAGAAGGTGTTGGGTCCCTTGAGCGAGTGAAGAGACTAGAAGTGAAGAGTGATTGTAAGGAAGGAATGCGGATGAGGAGTGAAGAAGAAAAGATTTGGAGGAGGGAAGAGGCTCCTTTTATGTTTTTTCGCGATGCTATTGAAGCTCGTAGACTTGGTGAAAACCGGTAGTCTCTTGATACGAGGATCGAGATGCGCTTGTGCAGTGCTGCAAGACCATTGCTGTTTTCTCACCTTGAGTCGGGACCGAGTCCATCACCAGTTTGCTTTGGTTTGGTGCAACAACTTCCACCATGATGCGGTGATGCAAGGCTAGTCCACCACCAGATCGAGACAAGGTGGCGAAATGAGAACGTTTCCCCAGCCATCCGAGTTGCCCTTGGTACAAGAAAATGAGTTGTGTCAACATGCGTGAAGGAAGTCTCAGTCGAAAGAATCAGTCAAAGCGACTGTCGTTCTGTCATAGTTGTATCACCCTCTGCAGTTGGTGGTTGCTTACTTTTGCGACTGTATTCCCACATAGTCAATGGAGCTATTGACTGTGGTGTTTATGTGTGCAGTATGCATATGCAAGAACAAGCTTTACTGCACAGTCAAGTGCCCCTGAGGCTGATGTTGAAACGGTAGGACTTTACCGTCTGGACTAACAGCAGATGCATTGCATTAGTGGGAAACACAGTTACCGATTGGCCCGGACAGAAAAAGTGTCCGCGACCCACGAACATGGTCGTGGATCATGCTGAGATCTTGCCAAGTTGCTGTACTACCCCAGCGGTATACTATCAAAAGCCCAGTCAGCTTGCGTACGCAAACACGAGAGTAATAATGATAGCATTAATATGCTGGCCCAATAAAGAGTTTCACGACTATTTCGTCGATGGTTCTGCCCTTAGTTACATGGCAGAATTTGTCTGAGATCTTCGCTGAACTGTTTGGACACTCCCGAGACAGCGCCAGCCACTACCAAGTTTGTACATCTGCAGGAGTCCAAATGGGCCTGGTCTGGTCTGGTCGAGTTTAGTGTGGTCTTATTTGGCCGTTACACACGGCTGTAGGCTCCAGAATGCGGGTATCAAGCCATATTGGGCCTCAACGTTGAGGCAATTCCAACGGCCAACATCAGCACTAAAGACCAGGTTGTTGGTTCTACCAGTGGGAGGTAGTCCAACCTTCCCGTCTTGGCTATTCGGTAAGTTGGTCTGGGCAATTCCCAGCGATCTGGAAATAAAGAACTAGACCGATCTGGTTCTTGACTCACGAATAAAGTTCCGTCTTGTCACTTCTATCTGTTTATGACGATTCCCGCTCGTCCTAACTTGACCTTGTTTCTGAAGGAACCATCTGGATCGAGACACGTTTAGTCCGCTTGGACGCTGTGTTGGCTTAACTGGGCGCCGGTTGTGTCTCCATCCAGACAGTTCAGTTTACGACGACCTGTTACATTATGTGTCCAGGTCTAGTACGTTGGTAGATGTGAGCGTAATTGTGCATACGCCTCTTGTAGACGTGATTAATGTATGTTACAAACCATGCAGCAATATTGCAAGAGTATTTGGCTCCAAGGTGACCGCGATTGGTGCCCGCTCAAGGTCGGCGTTTTTGCCAATGCGTTTATGCATAATTCAAGCATGAAGTCTTGTTAAAATCACTTTTCTATGTAATTGTGGACTGTTTTATGAAGCCTCACGCCACGAGTGGCATCAACGATGCTTATTCAAGCACTTACCCAATGAGGCCATCTGAAGAGCGAGCGAAGCCAAAAGCGTATTGCCATTTGCCTCTAGTACCCTCAACTATAATCAACGAGGTAATTTACTCCAGACTAGAATCATCAAAGGGTGTGATGGATGCTACTGCATTCGCTTACACAACATTCGATAGTCCTGTTTAGAGTATTTTTAGCTTCTTTCGGAGACTTTCCTCTCCAAGAGGCCCTCCCTGAAATGGAAGCATGAGTCCTCATTCGGCCAGAGGTTGTCAAACACGTGATATGTGAAACAGCTTATTCTTCGTATCTACATACGTGCATTAGTATGATGACCAGATGGAATTACCGTAGTCATTGGGCATGTCCACCGAGCAAATCATAGGGCAGTAGCTTCATTCTACTGCATGATTCTCGACTGCTCAGCCGCATGTTGTGCAAGTTGAAGACGTGCAGTACCCGTACTACTCCGGAGAGAAGACAACGATCCATCGATCTCGCAGCAATGCTCGATTTAGAATTGATACTAGCCTGGCAATTGTTGGGGCTAACCGTCGATGGATATTACTTATGTGTCAGCATAGATCGAAAGACAAAGAAGCTATATTCCATAACCTTGTCCCCACTGCAGGTGCTATCGAGTCTAGACAATAAACAAATCATCGCGAGCTAGTGCTTCCCAACATCGGTGCAGTATCCTATAGTAAATCTTTAACCACAGCACTGTGACTGTTGCTGTGCGTAAGTCTACGACTGTGTGCTACACGGAATGCATCAATAGTTTCACAAGCACGATGCGAAATGATTCATTATTTCATAATCTATTACGCGGGTTACAGATGATACTTACAGAAATCAGCAAGGATGTCCGAATCATCCACTCATGTGATAGAACTCTGTTTGGAGATTCCACGGCGTCAACTTCGGACATATCGCGCAAGAGTGATCTCTGTCACTACCGGCTGCATAGACACGAGCGGTGCTAATAAGTTAGAAGGCGGCAGTTATCGACCTAACACTTTCAGTATTTGGTGCATATCGTTAGACAGTTTTATTCACATTTGTTTCCCCAGTCCAAATTCCGGGACTGGATGGGTCAGTCATAGTACGACACTGGTTTCCAATGCCCGAGAGTACCTCCATAGTGGATAGTTTTAGGCCGCCATGAAAACATTAACTTATTTTATTGGCTTGGAATGGTACTAGTAGTACAGTGATTAGTACTTTGTCTATTTTTGCTATCTACCCTGCTGTGGTCATGGTAGACCAGCGTTATGCTGAGGCATCATACAAGTGGTGTTACTCTCACGACTCTTGGCCTAGACCTAATGGAAGCTATGCAGACTTTTAGCCGCCAATAGACGCGAATAGTCAGTGTTCATACATCAGAGATGTATCCCCGGAGAGTCCGAAAGCCGAGAGAGCATCAATATACATTGACCATGAAAACACAATGCCAGCGAGAATAGTGGCGCAATTACTATCATACAGTTGGGCCTGTATTTTACATATCCTGCTACCGCTATGTAGCTGTAGTGAGGGTGAAGGTTGTCTTAATTGTATTGCTGGACAGGTCTCTAGCATTGGCTTCCTGGATTTGATATTGTCCTCACTTGTTTGCGTTTCTAATACTGGATAGAGACTGTCTTGTAGTATTTGGCGCATTAGTCGACTTCGTAAGTAGAAGTTTCGATGACTTTCATTGAGTTGATTGCAGTGCAACAAGAGATTTGGTCATGAGACACTGTTCAGCGTCAAACAATGCGAACACTTCAACATGACTTGCCTTGGGAATGTGGTTTAAAGTCGTTGTTAACTACCGGTTTTCCTTGACTTTAAGCTTACGGGCTATGTTCAAGTGCCGTAGTTGAGTTTTAGTTGTGATATCAATCCAGTGGACTGAGAAAGATCCCCTTCTTCGAAGCATCTCAAAATTGAAAGATTATCGCGCTACGGGTTCAAATGATAACTTACATAAAGCTGAATGTAATAGCAAAAACCTATTGATGTATCCTACCCTATTCTAAAAGTAAGAGATTGTCAGTAGGCGGCGTCCAACAAGGCGTTTTTTGATGGACACAGTGCCGGAGTCTGCAATGATATGGGAATTGACAATAGGAAATATATTACTTGGGGCGTCTACTTGGCCAAGATAGCCCGAGATGTTGAAGAGGACAAGACATATTGAATGTGAAAACACATGTGTCGTGAACGTCTATGACGTCAATGACTCTAACTTGCTCTGGTAGACGTGATGAGCTATGATGAAAACTGCTCAAGAATGAACACAGCTGATGGATCGAGTCGCCCATCTAGAAACTCATTGCTTCCTACCGGCGATAGCAATATCTTTCCAGCCCAGAGATTCACAGCTGATGGTCCCATTGAACTTCTCGTACTTGTTGCCAGAAAAGACCAGATACCCCATTCCTGATTGTATCTCATCTGTCGCGGACTCCGTTTCAGCGTGGACGCTGTGCTGAGGGGCTGCAAGGACTCTTCCTTTCCAAAAAAGCCAAAACTTAGGTTGTCGGAAAGTGTTTTTCTCAAATTTGTTGAATCTTGCTTGTTCCTTTTCCTCGTAGGCGGCGATATCAGATGCCTCAGCAGTGTTAGAGGCTTGCGAAACTCCCATATCCTTAGCAGTCCTTATACTCCCAGAGTCGCCGCCGGAGAGTGGACTTGTAACGTCAGCGTCATCCTCAGACTTGGATTCTTCTTCATCCGAGGCATATTCGGTGGCGATAACATCCTCGAGTCCCTTCCGGCTCCCTGCCATGTGCACGACAGCATTTAAGACGCCTGGCAGACGGAGACTACCAACCAGCCCATCTTCATCTGTGGTGAAATTCTGTATGTTGAGGCTGGCGCTGTGGCTGTGTTGTTTTTTCTTTCTGCTCTTCTTTGCTGATGATTGATCTGGTGAACTATCGTCAGGGCCCTGCTGCTGGGCTATCGCATCGGCCTTTGCGCATTGAACACGATAGACGCCGAAGACATGCGAGATGTTTCCAATTTTCGCCGTAGACTTTCTTGAGCGCCGGTTGTGGGTGTGTCTTGAAGCTAGGAGCTCGTCTTCCCAGTAATTATCCATAATATAAGAAAGAACAATCAGTAGCTATTAGCAATACTAATTAGATTAAGTTTGCAATTTAACCTGCTTAAGAAGCTATTATTAAAGCTAATAAAGCTAGATTCTTAGTAATAAAGAACAAGAGTATTTTTAACTAGTAAAGCTAAAATAAGTATAATAGTTAAGTTTTTTAAGAAATAAACTAGTTTATATTAAGTTTATATTAATAAAGTTATAAAGTATTATATTAAGTAATTAATAAGTTTTATATTTTTAAATAATAAATAGGTAAATTAATACTATTAAAATACTATATTACTTAATATTAACTAAAGTTATAATT